>JAJJWW010008287.1:0-40532 GCA_023531295.1 Papaver armeniacum | reverse complement strand
GTCCAAATCGCCTATTTTGTTTGATTTTAGGGTGGCAGTGTTCTTCGAATAAATGGAGATCACGTGAAACATATTCATGAGGACCATGATCGTGTTGAAGGTTGTGCCTTATGTTTACGATCCTACTTCCTCCATTTTAATTGGATAATTGTCTTTTAGACATTTAGCCTCGCCTATGGTGGGTATGCGAGGTATCTACCCCACCATTTTTTTCTTCTTTTTCCCAATGCGATCTTAAGCCACTTATTTTCTTTTTCTATCTCATGGAATGACTCTCGTAAGTTTAATTTGATAGATACCCCTACGTTGATTCCTTTCATAATAAGCAAGGCTAAACAAACACTTATATGGCTTGTGAGTCTGTCATTCTATCCAGGGATAATGGAGTTCCGGTATTGGTTTAAAAATTAGGACTGAAGCTCATGTCATCTGCCATTATGCATAACTCTTGTACATACATACATACATATGCCTTGTTTGCACATTTCTTAACTACATTTGATTCAATTGTTCATGATTGGATCATTTTCTTGTATACGAATTAGGATGCCTTGTGAGACAATTGGAAATATGCGATTCCCTGCAGCAGAGTAAGAGAGCCTATCTCCCTCCTCAATTCTGGAAAATCATACCCCGTCGATGAAGATTCTGCTCTTGAAGGCGCAGATGGAGATGAAGCTCCTGCTGAAGGATAGTGGTGAAAGATGGGGATGAAGCTTCATAATTTTCGGTAATGCTTTACCCACCGCGGCAAAATCCAACCCATAGATGTGTACAACATCTTGACCAATTATAGGCTCAAAAACCTATTTGTACCACTTGTCAAATTAGTATTCGTCACAAGAGGTGAATAATGTCTCATACCTTTGCCTGTCTCTTCTCTCCAATGTAGTGAATTTCGTTCCGAAGACGGTGGACATGGATCGAGGCTTTTCTGGCAGTCCAATAACACAAACAAACTATCTAGAAAATTTTATCCATAATAATAAATACTAAGATCATGACTTGACTGCAGAAGACAATGTGCTGGAGTGAACAATCTTTAATTCTTTGGGAAAATGATAGATAACTTATCTCCATAAAATCCTCATACGATAGCCATTTAACAGTATGTTTGTTCCTAAGCATGTGTTGGTATCTTCACACATGCATATTATCTACCTCTCATCTCCTTTGTTTTGTTTTGTTTTGTTTTGTTTTGCCAGTTATCGACATTATACCTTACTGCAATTGGGAAATATTTCCTGGTGTAGTTTAAAAGTCTTGATACATCAATGTCAAAATTTGTATACCACCAAAGCTGAAAGTAAACATAATACAACGAGTTACTTGGTGAATTTCTATTTAACTAATATAAATCCAAAGGACATGTATTGTCATATTTACCTCAAGGAGGCCACATAGAGCCTCAATATTTGATAAATCCAAGCATGGGATATCAAGAAAAATGTATAACTCAAATAAGATAGCAGACCCACAAACATAAGTAGGAGCTTTCTCCATATCTCGTTACACCTCTAATCATCCTATTTGAGTATTAGCGCTTGAGTCGGGAAAAAAACATTAACTAAGTAACCATAAAATAAAAACCTTGGCAACATTTGTATCCGCTTCTGGGTCATCCGTTTCCAAATCAAAAATGCCCCTGACATGAAATATTTGAGTTAGAAATGCATTTAAAGTGGGATTGGGAATTCCACCACTTCTTAAATTGGTGTGCTTCGACTGGGAGTACAACATAAGCTCATATATATTTCTACCTTCTGTCAACCAACTTTCTTGTTCAAATGGAACATCATCTCCCATACCAGAAGATATACCAAGTAGGAAA
Source organism: Papaver armeniacum (assembly GCA_023531295.1). NCBI lineage: Eukaryota > Viridiplantae > Streptophyta > Magnoliopsida > Ranunculales > Papaveraceae > Papaver > Papaver armeniacum. The sequence goes on along the minus strand of JAJJWW010008287.1, from coordinate 38,701 downwards.
TACAAATCTAATGGTGTTATTCTTGTAAACACATTAAAATTGTAAATTTCATACACATCTTCGTATTAATTGCATTAAAACTATAAAATCAAAATATTTAACAAATCTGCTTCGAAGTCTATAAAATGAAATGTATGTGTAGTACGAAGCAAGTAGTACCATATTTAACAAATCTTCACTAGTATGAACAACAATTTGGGATGTTGTTTCTTGGGATCAATATGGTACAAAGTAATCCAGGAAAATCTATCGACAATAAGTTTAGCAGCAAGAGGTAGATCTGCGTAAACTTTGCTAAGTTCGTACAAACCACCTCTTAGTTTTGAGAAGTGCTTTTTTGCTCAACTTTTGTAGACAGATGACCTTGAGCTTTGGATAATTCTCGAACAGAAAAAGATTGTTCTATTCATTAGAGTCTGATTGAGTTACCGACATTGATTGACTGGGTTAATTATGAGGTGGTTTTTTATTTCTTTATCGCATAATATTTTGATAGTGAGATATTTCTATGGGGAAATTTAGAGAAGTTTAATAAAATTAGAAGAGATTTTTGTACAAAAAAATTTAAGAAAAAATGAATTTTGGTGCAAGTTGAAAATTTAAATGAGTATAGTATTTTTAGGTGTTGAAAATGCGACCGGTTTGTGTCTATTAGGATTTAACCGTTAGCGTAGGACCTGAGACGACTATCTCAGTTAGTTCGACTATGTATTACCTATAGTGTATCCTTTCCCCACTTCCAAAAATTGGGTTTGGTCTTTCACCTGGCCTGCCAAACTTGCTCATTCGTCGATGCCCAATGGATTTTCCCTTAGCAAACTATTCTGGTTGGGAACAAAATTCATATCCCAATTAATCCATGTATATACCAAACAACTAGTTTTAAATTCTCTTGGTTTTGACTTATTGAGTAAGCCTCAGATAAAATAGATATGCCTCAAACAAGCCATGCTTGTTTAAGGATAAGCCAACATATATTACTTGCATAAATAATTTTGGGGTGATTTGCATTACCTCCCCTGACAAGATCGCTAATTTGCGTTACCTCCCCTACAGAGATTAAATTAGCAAAACCTCCTTTCGTCATATATTTCATCCAAGCCCGTTAGCTAGTCTGGAAATACTACACACATGGCAAAAAAGTAAAAGAAAATTGGTGAAGTGCCGGAAATAGCCTTATCTTCCCCGATATTAAATTAAACCCAGAAAGAAAAAAAAAACAGTCGATTTCCTCACGCCTTAAGCTTAACCCTAGAATTTAGGTCGAGAAGAAAATCAATCATTTTATTTCTCATTCAGTTTCTTCTGGTGAAGAAGGGGATCCGTAGCAGTTCTGATTGATAGAGAGGGAAGAAGATTTGCGAATTCGAAGGTCTAATGGGTTCAGAGATTAAGACTGAGGATAACAAAGAAACGAAAGAGAAGGAATTCGTTTAGATGGTGAAGAAAATTGAAATCCGTTTCAGAACAAACCCTAGATATCGGTGAGTTTCTCAAAAAAAAATATTGTTTAAAACAACCAAATTCAAGTAATTAAGATCAACTAGGGGTTTGGGTGTCTAGGTTTTGATCATTTCAAGTCAGAAATTTGATTAATTTGGAGTTAATAGTACTGTGCATCTTGAGTTTGGCAAGATCAAGAATGGGTTAATACCAGAAGTATTCAAAAGGGGTATGTCATAGGGGTTTGGTTTACTCGAGAATCTGCATTTAGGGGTTTGTATTGTATTTGAGGAGAAGATGATAGGGTGAATTGAAATCGAATTTAGGGTTTGAGCTGTTATGTTGACAAGGGTTTTGAGTTTTGAGACAGGGAAGAGGAATTGCTACTGCCGATTGCAAACATGGGTTCTGCTGAGATACTTGAAATCAAATGGGTGTTGGATTGAATTTCAGAAACTAGAAATTGGGTTGTTGTTGTAATTCACAAAGAAGATAGATTATATTCGAGCTGCAGTTGGTGATGGGAATTAGTGGTATTGCTTAAGATCTGATGATGGAGGTGGTTAATTATGATCTGTTGAATCTGAGAATAGCAGTGTGAAATTGTGAAGTTGCTACTGTCAATAGGAAGATTGAATAGTGTTGTTTCCGTAGTAGAATGATTGAACTTCTTTGATGTTACTGAAACTGGATCGAACTCTAATAATCTCGTACATGCGTCTTTATTTAGAGTTTAACATCATTCGTTGCTGCTGCAAAGTGAAATTAAGAACATATCTCATGTAGAAGATAAGGGTATTTTTGGAATCTAAGTATCACGTGTTTAGTTTTGTCCACATGTATACAGATGGTGACTCAGCTAACTGACCTTTGGACGGAATTCTTAACGAGAGGAGGTTTTGCTAATTTTATTTCTATAGGGGAGGTAACTCAAATAACTAATCTTACCAGGGGAGATAACGCAAATTACCCAAATAATTTTTTTACTAAAATACAACGCGTGAGATAAATCATGTAGGAAATACCATTTAGTCCTAGAAATAATATATTAGGATGAGTCTAGTCCAGTTGACTCAGTCATGTGTTTGTTTAGTCCTTTTTGGAAAAATATATTATAGTTTGGTCCTAGAAATTATGGTTTGGTCCTACGATGACGTCATGGATGATGTAATTGTCATTGTGTGGTGACAGAAATATCCTTTTGGGACCACATATATAGACAAAAATCCTATAAAAATATCTTATTTTCAGATTTACTTTTCTCTCTCTTCCTGTTTTCAGATCTAGTTTCTTTTCTCTCAATTTCTTTTTTTTTTCTTTTGATTTACATATATGTTGTTGATGATGAAGAAGAAGAAGGAGAAGAAGAAAACGATGACGACGATTTCATGGATTTGTTGTTGTTGTTGATGATGAAGAATAAGAAGAAGAAAACGATGACGACGATTTCATGGATCTGTTGCTGTTTTTGATGTTTGTTGTTGATGATGAAGAAGGAGAAAACGATGACGACGATTTCATGGATCTGCTGCTGTTTTTGATGTTGTTTTTTGATGATGAAGATGAACTCGTGTTTGAAGACGATGATGTTTGCTGCTGTTGCTGTTTGAAGACGACGAAGATGATGAAGATGATGCTAATGTAGTTCATTTCTGGAATGAACTCTGGTTTATATAGGTTTTTATCAGAAGTTCATTTCTGGAATGAACTCTGTTTTTTTTAGGTTTTTATCAGGAGTTCATTTCTGGAATGGACTCTGGTTTATATAGGTTTTTATCAGGAGTTCATTTCTGGAATGAACTCTAGTTTTTTAGGTTTTTATCAGGAGTTCATTTCTGGAATGAACTCAGTTTTTTTTTAGGTTTTTATCAGGAGTTCATTTCTGGAATGAACTCTGGTTTATATCTGCAATGAACTTTGGTTTTTTAGGTTTTTATCAGGAGTTCATTTCTGGAATGAACTCTGTTTTTTTTTAGTTTTTAATCAGGAGTTCATTTCTGGAATGAACTATGCTTTATATAGGTTTTTATCAGGAGTTTATTTCTGGAATGAACTCTGGTTTATATAGGTTTTGATTTCTGAAAAATTAAGTAGAAATTATCAGTAGTTCATTTTGACGAATGAACTTCTTTAAAAAATAAGTTGGAATTAACACTTTCGAAAGGACTAAACGGATAAATGATATTTTTCCCTTAAATCATCCCAAACTATTACATTATACACACCACACTTCCTTACCATTAACAACTTAAAACAAAGAATCGTCGTCAAGATAAGGATGTGATTTATTCCTCACTTACTGGTCCACCAAACCCGCGGGTTAATATTTTTAAATAATTATGTTCCTCTTCTCTCTGTTGTTTGGAAGGGACATATATATAGCTAATTTAGGTGGGTCCATTGGAAAAGAGCTTTCGAAGTCTTATCTTCTTGTGCTACGGTGCACAGTCCGCGGACTTCCTTATCATTCCGATAATTCTATGTTCATTGCCAAACAAGAAATTAACCTCACCTCGTGATGAGGTAAAGTGTAGCGAGTTGGGGATACCTTTCCTTTGATGCTCCTTCATCTTCGACCGCTTTTCCCAAACGTGTCATCCACTTTTATGACTAAAGTTTCCCCTCTTCTTGTGGTACCTCTCGCCGCATCATCTCTCGCACGAAGACTCTCCATTGAATGGAAGACCGCGTCTTCCTTGTAGGTTGTGACATCGTGGCCTCCTCTTCATCATAGTAGTCCGGTTTCGGATGGTAGTGCAAACCTCTTTGGGGTATTCCTCTTTGATTGACTACGAGGATGTTTCCCACCTAAACGATATTTTCCCCTTAAATCATCCCAAACTATTACATTATACACACCACACTTCCTTGCCATTAACAACTTAAAACAGCAATCGTCGTCCAAGATAAGGATGTGATTTATTCGGAATTTCTCATAGTACTGATGAGTTCCTCAAACAGTGGTAGGGATGCTGTGAAGCACAACCGTTTCAACTGTAAGACCGGGTCCAAAACCAAACAGAACTCCCCATTCCAATCCATCTCCGGTAGTCGATTTTCCTTCTTCGAGGGATTTCTTTCTCATCTCATCAAGGATGAATAGAACACAAGCGCTCGACATATTACCATACTCACTCAACACGTGACGAGTTGCCTTGAGCTTCTCTTCTTTTAATCCTAGTTTAGCCTCAACTTGGTAAAGAATTGCTGGACCACCAGGGTGAGCAATCCAGAACAATGAATTCCAATCAGTGATACCAATTGGTTTGAAAGCTTCATCTAAACTCTTCTCGATGTTCTTAGAGATCAAGCCGGGAACATCTTTCAATAAGTGAAAAGTCATACCAACTTCACGTAAATGTCCATCAATTGCTCCATGTGAATCGGGGAGAATAGTCTGAGCCGCAGAAACGATTTGGAAAAGTGGACGTTCCACTGAAATATCAGGATCAGCTCCGATGATCATAGCACCTGCACCATCACCAAAAAGAGCTTGTCCCACAAGGGAGTCTAAGTGAGTATCAGCTGGTCCACGGAAAGTAACCGCTGTAATCTCTGAGCATACAACAAGTACACGTGCACCGGCGTTGTTCTCAGCTAAGTCCTTTGCAAGACGCATGACAGTCCCACCAGCGAAACAACCTTGTTGGTACATCATCATCCGTTTAACCGAAGGATGGAGTCCAAGGATCTTACTGAGTTGGTAATCAGCTCCAGGCATGTCGACACCAGAAGTAGTGAAAACGACTAAATGAGTGATTTTTGACTTCGGTTGACCCCACTCTTTAATAGCTTTTGATGCAGCTTCTTTTCCTAGTCTTGGTGCTTCAACAACAACTATGTCTTGGCGTGCGTCAAGTGATGGAGCCATGTATTCACACATGTAAGGATTTTCATTCAGAATTTCTTCAGTGATATGCATGTAACGTTTCCTTATCTGTGATTTCTCGCCTGCATATGCATGGATAAATACAGTTAATTAGACCGAAAATATGTTACTTCTTTCATTAACACTTCATTAATGTCAGGTTCCCACCGGAACTGGTTCCACTGCATGGAGCTAGCGCCTAGCTGCATGAATTAGTCAGGTTAAGTCGATTTCTAAACCTTGCTTATTAAGTTGTCGAAATAAAATGACATACCAAGAAAAAAAAAATTACACATTCGCTTGAATTTCTCTTTGAGATCAGTCATGTGTTCGCTCTTTGTAATTTTGAAGTAGTAATCAGGGTAATCAGCTTGTAAAACACAATTGGTTGGAGTTGAAGTTCCAGCCCTTCAGCTCTTTGCACATTTCGTATTTCCTCTACTAATAGGATAATAAAGTCAAATAAGTTTGATTTGACTTGAGTCAGTGTTAGTTTCTGAGTCAGTTGTTCTGTTTCAGACAACTTTAAGTCATGTAATAAATATGTATGTTTTTGGTCTGTGTGGGTACTATGATTTTTCTCCACAATACAAGTTCTTCTTCATTCTTTCTTGTGTTCATCTTTGATTACTTTCAATTCATCTTGATCATCATGAGAACATAAGAATTCTCATGGTATCAGATTAGATTTCGATGCTCACTAAAATCTTAACAATTTTCTCAATAATTTTTTTTGGGTTCACAAGTCTACAATCACCATTTTTGAAATTCACTAACGAATTATGGTTTTCAAAATGTTTTGTATCTGCACCAAGAATGAGAAATGTGGTTGATGATGATGAAAATTGAAAACAAGAAAAGTTTTACTATTATTTTCACGTGGGGTGAGTGGGTAGAGAAGAAATATGTTAGGTTGGATAAACGGGTGGATGAATATCCACGTGGACCAGAGGCACGTAATTAAACTAGCGGGTAATACGTACATGGTCAGTAGATACCAAAATTATTTTGGTCAGTTATTTGATGACCTACACTCTACTCCCCTGGACAATTTGATATTAGTATTTGGTTGCAAAAATGGTTGTTGTAGGGGGCTGCATAATCGTGATGTGTCTTTGTTATCGCACAAACTTATTGTGTCCCTTCTGTTTTTTTAGAAAGAATGTATTCCAAATATTTATATAATAAATAATTTAGTAACATAGACCTAAAAAAAATAGTTTAATATATATATATAACTAAAAAGTAATCGTATGTCTTCCAAAGATTGTTTTTTTATGTGGTTGATAGCTCATGACAGATTACAGGGCCGGTTCTGAAGGGTGGTAGGGTGTGCTCCCGCACAAGGTGTACCAGTTAGTTAAGGCGTACAATTTGGTTGAGTTAAGATTGGAATTTTTATGCAATATTGGGCCAACTGATTCATTTTTTTTTTTGGTTGGAATTGAACTAAAAAAAGCCTATTTTGGATGAATGAAAGAGTATTTGGTTGATGGCTATTTGCTTTAGTATGTTTTTGGATGTAGTTTAGCCCTTTAATTTTATTTCTGTTTCAATATGCTAATTGACGTAGTTTAGTCCTCAAGTTTTGTTTTCAATTCTAATGGAAAGTTCTCAACTTCCTAATACTTTTTTCCCATACGTTCTTCTTAAGTTGTCCAACATAAATTACTTCGTTGCAATGCTATAAAGTATATTTTATTTATGCGTCAATTTTTTTTTTTTTGGATAAAAAGACGTTATGATCTCTTTCGCACAAGGTCATCGAAACTTCAGAGACGGCCCTGACAGATTACCTACAAGAGATTTGCTTAGGAGAAGAGGTATTGAGGTCTCTAATAGCTGCTTGTTCTGGTACATCAATGAGTCAAGTTCACATTTACTGTTGCACTGTTCTTTTGCTAGAGAAGTTTGGGAGGAGTTTGTTATTAAGTTAAAATGGTTTTTCTGTATGCCAGGTGATATTAACCTTGTTTACAAGCTTGGCATCTTACTCAACATGATAAAGACAGTACTGCAGTGTGTAATTTAGTTCTTGTGGCAATCATTTGGTCATTTGGAAGGAGAGAAATGCAAGGGTTTTTACAGATAAAAGAAATAATGCTAAGGTTGTGGTCAACAAGGCTATTTATTGTTTGTTTTACTGGGCTCTTTCCATTAAGAATTATAGCTCAATGAGTTCATGTGATGTAATGAGAGATTGGTATAACATTTTCTTTAACCATGTTTAAGTTGGTAGTCTGTTACCATCTTTTGCTCTTTTCTTCTTTTACTTCCTTTCTTGTTTATGGTGGTATAACCTTTATACCTTTTTTTTTTTTAACAATAAATCCTTTTGTCACTGGAAATTTTCAAATTAGAATAATAAAATGGTAAACAATTAGCTACAATAATAGTACTTCTATGAAATATACCTGAAGTGTAGGGTGGTGTGCCGTGCTTTCTTATCGATGTCAATGTATCAATTTTCATGGCACAATTGACACCAGATAAATACAATCTAACAAAGATAATCACAAATGTCAACTCAAATACAAATTCAGCCATCACTCCCAAAAATCCACCTTAGTGATAAGAGTTATTAAAAAAAACACTTCTTTGATTTACCATGAAATGTTAAATTATATTAGTTTCAAATTCGAGTATGTCATACATGGCTTTATATAGCCTTATGCACATTCAAGAATTAACTATCTTAATTAATAAGGTACATGCGGGTTGTTTTGTTACATTTACTAGTATAAAATAATTTAATTTATAAATATATATTAAAATATCCTAAATGAATCGATGTTATACGTTTCTGTTGCGCGCGAACTCCTATATGAGTTCTCTTCGATTTCACCGTAGTGGTGAGAAAGATTTGCCATGTATGAAACACCATAATCACGTGGAAGTTCTATTTTGTATGTGTTGTCTCCCAGACTCTTGAGTACTTTGAAAGATCGAGGTTTCAACTTTCCATGTTTGGCCCAAAAAAATCGTTGTATTGGGAAATGAATCCGCACCGAATTACCTTCCTTAATGATGCTTCTATTCTGTGTTAGTTAGCTTGAAATTGATACTTTATAATTTGTTTGATAATGCGTACAAATTCACACAACCTCTTAATGTTTTCAGCTTGTATTTATGCATCCCCGTTAAACTAATAACTTGTAGGAAGTGGAGTCAAATCCATTTGACTTATTGGATTTCTTCCATAGACAACTTCAAAAGGACTTTTACCAGTAATCTGACTTTTCAATCAATTATATGTACGCAAACTCAGCCTGAGCCAAGATAAGATCCCACTGACGAATATTTTTCCGACCATACTCCTTAAGAGAAGTTCTCAAACTACGATTGACGACTTTGGTTTCTCTACTTGTCTGAGGGTGATGAGACGAACTAAACAACATCGTATTTCCTAATTTCCTCCAAAGAGTCTTCCAAAGGTGGCCAACAAATTCAATATCTTGGTCGGACGTAGTCGTCTTTGGAATGCCATAAGTTTCACAATCTTGCTGAAGTATAAATCGGCAACATGAGATGCGTCTGAGTCTTAGCACATTGAAAAGATTGTTCCATCTTTGAGAATCAATCTACCAAAACCGTAATCGAATCTTGTTTCTTTGAGTAAGAGGTGGCCTCACTACTAAATCAAAGGTTATATTTTTCAAATCGTACATATATGAACGGGCACTGGTGTGTATAATCCGGTGTTTCTCATGTCTCTTTGCTACATGACATGTTCAACATCTCTTACTATTTTGGGCCATAAAGTTGTTCCACATCTCTTTTACCACCATGGGCTTTACACCACCATGGGCCGATTCTCGTAAAGAGCATCAGGAACACATAAACAACTTACTTTGAACAGAAAATCATCTTCCAGTATGTAATGACCAAAATAGCTTTCAGAACAAATTTCCCACATTTCTTAAAAATGAGTCATCCTTGTAAAGCTTTTTCAAAACTTAAGTAACAAAACTATAAAATGTAATGTATATAAAAGAGAGTCTCTTCTACTTAACACATTTTCCACTTGGTTCTGCTATTTAGACTTGTGCTTAATATGAAAAGTGTATGCTTGTAAATGTTTCAACCCAACAAGCATGTTTCTTTCTCAATTTTCGTAAATAAAGCTTGCAAAGACTCGTGATCAGAGTAGAAAATAAACTCCTTAAATATGAGATAGTGACTCTAATGATCTAAATCTCCAACGATAGATTAATTTTTTTTTATCATAAGTAGAATACCTAATACGGGAATTATTCAATTTCTCACCGAAGTAACCTGTCAATTTACCTTCTAATTGGATAAAAACGACACTGATTCTAATATTAGAGGCGTTATAGGCCACCTCAAACACCTTGTTAAAATCACGAAGTACTAAGAGCTTTCATCATCTTTTTTTTATAAGGTCGAAACTTTTTTGTACATCCAAATTCCAGGAATTTTTTTCACTTTTAAACATTCAACAATGTAAGAGTGTTGAATCCCTTGATGAAATTCCAATAAAAAGAATCAAGGCCATGAAAGCTTCGAATATCATTAGTGAAAGTTGGAACAGGCCAACTTCTAATTGCTTAAATTTTTCCCGAGTCCACCATGATCCCTTCTCTTGAAACAAACTAACCTAAAAATACAAGCTTGTTCGTTAAGAACTATCAAACTTTTTTATGGTAGCAAGAGGAAATTTGAGTTCAAAAGAAAGAGAAAGTAAGAATCTGTCAAGCCTACACATGATAGGATTGGATTGATTGTTGGACCAAGTATATCTAGCACCTTTGAGAGGGAGATCTATTAGCTCATGTTGTGCAATGAAACTTGCAAAACTCTTCACACTTTTAGTAGTTTTGGAACAATTCTTTTTCTCACTACAACAAAGAGCAGTGTTAAAATCTCCTCCCATGCACCAATGGAGATTCCAGAAGTTGCACACATTGTCTAGTTCCTCCCAAAAACTAACTCTCTCCTAAGGTTTTTTGGACCATACACATTTATTGAGATCCATTGAAAACCACCAGCTTTGTTTGTGCAAGCTATAGAGAGTGTATAATCTCCCACCAAAGAATCAAAAACATCCATAATATCTTTATTCCATAAGATGATCGTTCCACCTGAACTTCCAACACATTGTTGGAAAGTCCATCCAAAGTTATTACTTCCATAGATTTGCTGAATATCAAAATCTGCACAATACATCATCTTAGTCTCTTGAAGAATGATGATGACATCCTTATAAAGGTGGATAACTTTCTTCACAACAGTTCTTCTTTCTGTTGAGCATAATCCTCTTATATTCCATGAAAGGATTTTCATATTCATTTATTAACTGTTGAACCCAAAACTTTTATTACTGATTTGATAGAAGAACTACCAACATCTGTGGGTGTCACTCCAAGTCTTTTCCATTCAGTTAACACCTTCTTAGGAAGAACTCCATTTAACTTAAATGGAAAAGTTGCATCATCAGACATCTCCTCATTAACAACTGGTTCAAATCCAGGTGGATAAGTAGGTGTGGATGGAGTGCTACTATCCACAATGTCAATAAAACTATTCTTTTCTAAATGATGAAAGTATCTTGAAAACCTAAAAGTGGTGCCACTCTCTCTTTTGGTTCTCTGAGAGATAATTGAGTATCAGAAGTTTTATTGCATAGGGTTTGGACTGCAAAATTCTTCTCAACACTGGATAGCTCCTTTGATTGCATGTCTGGTAACTTTTAGACAGGTCCCTCCAAAGAAACCATAGTTAGAAGAAATTTCTTCATATGATTTGCATACAATCAAGATCAATACCAAGTTTTAGGCCAAACGTAAAAAATCTGTTAACTTCCCACAACCCACTTTGGTATCATTATAAAATGATTATGTAAGGTGGGTGAAGAAGCATGGATTGGGTTGGCAATAAAGGGAGCAATGGGGAGGCTTTTTTGAAAAGGGAGTGGATATTTATAGAAGGTGTTAAAGAAACATGAATAGGAGGATGGTATTGTTTTATGAAAGAGAATATGGAATTGGTTGAGCAATTTTTGGGATGTGAATCTGTGGGAGATGAAACTGCGAAAATGGGATGTGAATCTGTGGGAGATGAAACTGCGAAAACTTGATTAAGATGTATTATGTGCTGATCTTGACTTTTACTGTGGATAAGAATGTCATCAAAATATACCACCACAAATCGCTCAGTAAAAGATTTAAAAACATGTTTTATAAGATGGGGAAAAAAATATACAAGGAGCATAAGATAACCAAAAAAGCAGTATTATCCACTAATATAATCTATCTCTTGTCTTGAGTGTCGGTTTTTGCTCGTCTCGTTCAAATACTCAAGTAAATTAATATTTTTGTTTTGATAAATCGACTATGTCATTTATTTATTAAGTATTTTAAACAATTTATTTTGTATTCCCTGGATAAAAAAATCATATTTTTAGGAGTGTTTTTTCTATTTTTCTTGTTGATGTAAGCTAATTTAACCTGGCATTTTTAGGGCGACCCCGAAAGAATTAGGGGCGACACAAAATGACAAAATAGGTTGAAAATACTTATATGTCCCTTCATAATCGGTAGTTTAGAAGAAAAAAATTATCTACCGATTGTGACTATGTTCTTTTCTTCCTAGCTTTGGTTTTTGAAAAAATTAAATTTGGGGCTACGACCATAATCGGGAGGCAATAAACATTATGAAACTACCGATTGTATAATCGGTAGGCAATAAACATCATGAAACTACCGATTGTGGAAATAGAGAAATCTAAAATTCCTATTGGTTTTTGAAAATTTCGAATTTGGGGTTACGACCATAATCAGGAGGCAATAAACATTATGAAACTACCGATTGTACAATCGGTAGGCAATAAACATCATGAAACTACCGATTGTGGAAATAGAGAAATCTAAAATTCCTATTGGTTTTTAAAAATTTCGAATTTGGGGGGAGGCAATAAACATTATGAAACTACGACCAAACATAATCACCGATTGTGGAAATAGAGGCAATAAACATTATGAAACTACCGAAATGTACAATCGGTTTTTGAAAATTTCGAATTTGCAATAAACATCACAAAAACTACCGATTGTGGAAATAGAGAAATCTAAAATTCCTATTGGTTTTTGAAAATTTCGAATTTGGGGCTATTACCATAATCGGAGGCAATAAACATTATGAAACTACCGATTGTACAATCGGTAGGCAATAAACATCATGAAACTACCGATTTTGGAAATTCTCAATCATATAGAAAATGGAATCTCCTAAACATATAACAAATTTCTCCCGTCATGATTGTAGACTTAACTACATATATTATGGAGGGCATATTTGCCATTTCGAAAAATTTGAGATAAGGGGTGGCTTTGTTTTAAGTTTGGGTGACCTTTTTTGTCATTTTATGTCGTCCTTAATTCTTTTGGGGTCGCCCTTAAAAATGCCAGGTGATTTAAATGGCTCCTCCAACATTTAAATCATGATTCCATCTCTATCTTAGCTTACGCATTATCTGTAAGCCAATATGAGTTTAAGTTGGTGTATTTTTGTAACCTGGGAGTACTCCCCAAGTCCCAAACAATTTATCGTTACAACTGTGTACAGTTAGCCCTAATGACATGACATGATTGGACAGAGCGCAATTTGTAATTCCTTGGATAATTTTCAGTAACACGATAAACTTGTTGTCCAAAATGTAAGAGGTGAACATACAGTAGTAGTTTGGTAGAGAGAGTAGCGACAAAATTAATGAAGAACACAAAGCGGAATAGATAGTTGTGAGCCATTAATGTGACGATGACGAGTGGAATTTGGTAGAATAAACGACATATGTCGATCCACCTATATCAGAGAATGACAGTTATTACTAACTAGGTTATTTTAAAGTTCAGTATAAGCCATGTCGTCGTGGACACAAGAAACATCATGCTTTCTAGCTACCTTACCTTAAATACTAGATTACTCGTGTAGTATCTCTACCATCAAAACGGGTGGGGAAGGAACTTGGGTGAGACTCATCATACGATACAAGGTGGTAAGTACGGCACAAGCCATATACAAAATATCCGATGGTTGTACTAGTGGTCCTACAAGCAGGCGGAATTTGGGGCCAAGGTCTCGTCAATTTGATGAAGAGGGCAAGTTGTATGCTCAATGAGCATTCTTTCCTTCAAAAGTACCCCTCCGTTATGTTGGAGAGAGCACTTGTGAGTGCTCACAAATTGAAGAGAAAAAAAATACCAGGGACATTAGATATTATTGCACAAACATAATCAGCATAATAAGCTTGTTAACCCTGATAAATGAAGTGTAGTTTAACAGGAAATATTTTTTCCTTATGTTAGACAGCACTTGTTTTTAGTTTGACTCGAATCAATTTGAATTTCCATCTCTTTTGAACCTATTGAGGAATCAAAATATTTTTCCCTTATATTGGATTTGACGCCTCCAATGACGGCTGTATGTTGTGGGGAATCTGCATTGGCAAACTTCCTTGCTTCCTTGCTAGGTACATGCCAAAAGCCGCGGGATGTTTAAGATCGAAAAGTAGGAATTGTGCATTCAGAAGCGAATACTAAATGCTTTTTTTTTTTTTTTTTGCCATTCAAAAGACTAACTTAGGGAGTTAGTAACCCTTACATCATTACTAGTAAAGCCTTCTAATGCTGGATTAGAATTTTCATCCCTTGCATTAGAAGTATCTACTTCTAAACTTTGCAAAATAGAATTTGGTGGAGTACCAATCCAATCAACAGATGTAATGAAAGTTTTTGCCTCTTTGTCAAGAGTATCAGCCACAATGTTAGCTAATCTAGGAATATAAAAAAATAAATAAAAAAGTTTTGACTGCTATTAAAATCTCTTTTTACTTCATCCATGATTTCTGCTAGGAGATTTGGGAAGGTGTCCCATTCAAGTAATCAAACAGGTTCTTGCAATCTCCTTCCACGCTGAAATTTGTCAATCCCTTTTCTGTCGCCCATTTAGCTCCCTGCAACAGACCTAGAGCTTCCGCTTCTTCTTGGGTAGAAGCTGTGAATGGTCCTGCTCTGCCTTCTTCAAACTTGCCTGCATCATTTCTTAGGATTATTGAAAAACCTGCAGACACATCTTTAGAAATCCAAGCAACATCTATATTAAGTTTCTTTTGTGCTCTCCTAGGAGGAGTTCATTTTGAAATTTCAATCTTGTTTGTTGTGGTTTGTCTAAACAAGGGGTTATCCTTATACCAGAAGTCTAAAAATCTTTGTATTTCCAAGGTTAATTGTGAACTGGATTGCTTTTTTGTAAGGGTGCACACGGTACGGTTCGGCTCGGTTCTTGACGGACCGAGCACTGCACTCCCACTTCGGTTCCTATATTTTTGGACCTAGACTGCATTCTTGTACCTCCTGGGTTCCTATACTATCTTGGCATCTTGCACGGCTAAGTACCAGTCAGTACTTTTCCAGACATATATTTATGTCATTTTTCCAGACAATCTAAGTACTGCTTTAATTGCTTTTCAATATATTAAGTAATATCTCTGATTCTCAATCAAAGAACAAGTAGCAATAAGCCAATAACTAATAAGTAGCAAGTATTAGCAAACCAAAGTGCTGCCAAACAACCAAAGTCTTGAAAATCTGGAAAAAAAGAACAAGTACTCTAGTAGTAGACTGTCTTTTGTAGACATCAATAGCACACAAAAAAACACACAATCGACTAAGAAGTCTTGAAAATCAAGGAAAAAAACAAGTAGATATGCAAGAAAGACTTGTGCAATGACCGGATAGTGTAGTCTTGAATCTTGATGTTCTAATCCATGTCAAAGAGAAGACTTGTGGTGGCAATGGCATTATTGTTGATAGGACCAAGTAACGCCGCAAAACAAATAATAGCAGTTAGTATTAGTAACTATTAGTCTATAATCTATATCTATTACTACAAACACAAGCAATAATGTAATATGGATATCGTTTATGACTTTATGTTTGTATGTTACCTTCTTCAAGTTCAACATCTTCATCCGGTATGTAATCGATAGAAGATCAAGTTGTATTGGCTTCCTTAGCTACTTTGTGTGCAAAGCAATGCCTCAACTGTCCTTGTAGATAAAGAGCTTCTACAAGGACTTAAGACTCGCTTTCCGTACTAAAAGGACTCGTAGGCAACAGAAGACACAGAATGGCTAATATGTCCTTAGCCATATGTCCAAGTATCTTATACTTGGCACGTTGGCCTTCCACCAACCCAATAAGTCAAACTCCTCCTCATCATCTTCCTTCACCTTATTCATACTTGTCAATGAAATATCTATCCAACTCGTTTTTCCCACATCATCATTTGGGCTGCTCTTGAACCTCTTGCTCCTTGACATCAACTCTTTCATACGACTTGGCCCTGCCCCTGGTTTACTAACCACTGCTTTGGCTTGTCCCTGGATAGAACTACTTGACTCTTCCTCATGAACTGAATACACATCCTTATATTCTTCAAATAGAATCTTAAAATCCAACATAACAATCTTCATAACAGATTCAACCTTAGAAGAATTCTTCCCATACAAGAGCTCAAGAGCAAATTGTAGTCCCTTTTCTTTCTCTCTAGGATCCAACAACATGGCAAAAAGGTTGTAGAATTCATCTTTGCATAATCACCCCAATATTTGTTATACTTCTTAAACATTTTTCCATACTACTAGCAATAAAAGGATCTTCATCTACATTATCTCTAAACTCAACTAGTTGCTCATAAATGATAACTAATTGCCATAAGAAAGTGTTTGTTGTTACCTTAGTTGAGGCTGAAAATGCAACAAAGGGCATCAAAGAATACTTTCAAACATTTGACCAGGCCTCTAGCAAAGATCCAAATTCTTCACATGGAGCAGGTTTCCTCACTACTACCTTTTTCTTCTTCTTTTGTGCCTTCTTCTTTCCTTTCACCTCAACTTCTTCTTCTTCTTCTTGTTCTTCTTCACTAAATTCTTCTTCTTCTTCACCAACATTAACATCAACATCAAAATCATTAGCATTGGGTAGATCTTTCTCACTTTGTTTTGGGAAATAAAACAACTTCGATATTCCTTGTCATACCTTTCTAACCTAATAAATGCTTTTTCATACACTTCAAAGTACTCGTAGCATCAAGAATGTGTTGTTCCATCTAGTCTTAACATCTAATATCAATGTTACATTTGACTCTATTCCAACTAATTTTGCACAACGCCTAAGCTTAGCCAACCTAGGCTGGAGAACCCTTATATACTTAACAATTGACCTGATTCTTGCAATTGATTTTTTTAAACCCTCACAGCATCTTTTACCACCAGTGCAAGTACATGAGCTGCACACCTTACCTGAAAAGGTGAATTCAAACAAGTATTACTATCAGATATTTTAACAAAGTAACTAATAAACATAATCCTAAGTAGAAAGTAAAAATAATAAGTCATATACATATACTTACATGCAAGTACTTAGCTCTCTCTTCTGCCCTTGTCATTGAAACAATACTAGTGGTCAAATAATCCATTGCTACCTTGTTGGCACTCGCATTATCCAAAGTGACAAGAACACATCTTTAAGCCCCCAATCGACAAACATTTCTCCAACATCTCACCAATATCAATTCCTTTGTGACCACTAACCTCACAAAACATAATAATTCTCTTTTCTAACTTCCAGTGCTGATCAACAAAGTGAACTGTATACGATGTAGTTGAAATTGTTTGGTGAAGTCCATGTGTCTCATTGTCAAACTAACCCTCTCGCTTGGTTGACTTGAAGTAATTTTTTCAACTTTTCTTTCTCGTATACATACATTTCTAATAAACATCTATAAATAGTCATTCTACCCGGCACAACAAATCTAGGCTCTAAGACATGCATCATTCTCCTAAAACCTTCACCCTCAACTCTCCTAAAGGACATCTCATCAATTATAATAAACTCAACAACCGCCCTTTTACATTTCTCTTTGACCAAAATAGTAGAGACTAACTCGACCTTCATCCTCACCAAATGTTGCAGGTTTTAATGTCGTAGTTTGTTGTCCTTTTGGCTTTGGCTTGTTAGGATTCCGCTGCATCTCGTTGAAGTGCTTCCACATTCCACTTGTACCATTCCTTCCAAGATGAGCCTTTATTATGTTCTTGCAATAATTACACTCGCCTTCTTGCACATTCTTCCTAGTGAAATGATTCCATATGTCGATGTTATCTTGGCACCAACTTGAGTAGAAGTAGCTTTCTACATCTATTGTCGCCGGCTCCGCTGCTCCATCTGTTGGTTGGATAGAGATCCAACAACCGTATTTGTAGCAGTGGTAGGTGTAGGTGTAGCAGTTGTAGGTGTAGGAGTAGTTGTGCTGCTCCATGAGCTTGACTTGATGCATCCATGCTTGATCACCGAGAAACACATCCATGCATTAAGAAATGAAATGAATTAAGAACCTAAATGAATTAAGAACCGAATCGAACTAAAATGAAATAAGAACTAAAAAACTAAACTGGAATCAACTAAAAAATCAATCAACCAATCGAACTAAAAATCAATCGAATCAAATAAGAACTTGATGAATCAATCAATCAAATGAAATGAATTAAGAAGTAAGAATCAAATGAAATAAGAACTGAATATAAAAGTGAATTCATATAAATATAATCATAGTCATACATATAAAAGTTCTTAAATATTAAAGACATTGTTCTAAGCATTATTTATGTGAGCTCTCATATGATTAGGATTGCGGGTGCATCTCATAAAGTGCTTCCACAAGGCGTAAGTTCCATTTCTGGAGATGTTAGCCCTATAAGTCCTTCCACAATAATTGCAAGTGGCTTCTTCAACATTTCTCCTAGTGAAATGGCGCCATATAACGCTCCGAACCCTAAATAAATTGATGCATCCATCACTCGACAAACATTTCCATATAAGTATTAAGTATTTTTTTCTATAACATTTAAGTGAGAAGTATGATTAATAAAAGGATGTAAATTAAAGAAACAAGTTTATAATTAAGAATACATGAACCCGTATACTATCTACTGAAATTAATCAATGCAAAAAAAAAAACAGTATAAAGGGTGGACAGGGCATAGCACAGCACAAAACCTTATTTCTGTGCTTCCGTAAAGAGCACAAAGAAGAGTAAAGGGTGGATGTGGCATAGCAAGAGTAAACTAAAGTACCAAACCGCTCTAAGCCTCTAACAAGAGCTATGAAATGACCATATTCCATAGACCAAATGACCAAATACATCATCTAGCAAGTTCCAAGGCTCTAGGTTAATCTATCTAGTCAAATGTGTCTTAAATTGCAGTTGTTAACTAACTATACTTTGATTTTAGATTTTCTTTTCTCACACACATGACAAGTATCATCACCATGATAATGATCATTTTTTATGAAACAATTACGTGATCTATCACATTGAACTAGTTTATTACAACAAGATTCAACTTCTTCACTAATCATGGATACATACATAGGAAAAGATTAGGCTACTTACTAGAATACATTTTTATGAATCGGTGTTACATTTAACAAGTTGAGATGAGGGGCAATCAATACTAAGGAGATGATCCTACCTACAACAAGTGCAATTGAGCATGGCAATAACTTATTATATATCAATAAAGAGATTAAAGATATCAAAGCAGAATTAGACATGGTCAAGACGAAAATGATTACTATGACTTACAGAAGGAATTCGAGAAGCTAAACAACAAGCAAAAACATGCATCCTCAAGTTGGAACTCGGATGGAAGAAAATAAAAACTCATTCTAACACCCTAATTTCTCAAAATACAAACACCCTAATTTCATTAACAGAAATAATGAAAAATCAAAAGAAAAGATTAAGAAAAATAGATAGAATTATTACCAAATCCAAGCCAAATCAATCAACTCTTGCAAATCTGATGAACAATTAATAATTACAAATCAAAAATAAAAAGATTAAAGGTAAAATTATTAGATTCAAGAGATTCTAATTATTACAATTTTAAAATAGAGAACTGAATAAGAATTACCGTTTGAATCAACACTTACCCTAGTTTCATAAGAGAAGATTGTCGTGCCGCCTCTCGTTAATGAAGATCTCATAAAAAAATTAATTCGTCTCATATAAATTTTAATTACAAAACCCTAGTTTCAAAATATCTAAATAGAGAACTGATTAACTGAATCAACACTTAGTCACTTACCCTTTGAATCAACACTTGTAATGGAGAAGAGAAGATCTTCGGCCTCGCCGCCTTCTCCTTCTCGAGACGAGAGGAGACTAAAAAAGAAGAAGAAGAAAATGAGAAGAGAAACTTAGAAACCCTATAATGTTTGCTTATATACCCCCTCTAATCTAACGGCTAATACTATCCCTTATCCCCTAAATCTATCTGGTTTAATAATTCGGGACTTTCGGTCCGGACGGCACGCATTTGTAATCGGACCGTGTACCTGCACTTCCTGCACCTCTGTTCCTAGTTTTTGGTACCTGACATGTACCTTGTACCTTGCCTGTCCAAAACTGAGCACGGTTCCACTTTGTTCCGGCTCGGTCCGTCAATCCGGCCTCTGTTCTCTGCACCCTTACTTTTTTGTTTCAAATGCTCTATTGCATCTTTCCTTCCATATAAACCATGCTTTTGTCAATAAAATTTCTATGGGTATTGTAGGATCCTTTTTACTAGCCATTCCTTGCATATATCTAAAAGGTGATAGAACTATCAAAATTTAGTTCAACTGGGAATGGCTTAGCAGCCCAAACAGACTTGGCAAAGGGACAAAAGAGCAACAAATTTTCAATGGATTCATGATCTTGACAACCAAAGGAGCATTTAGGGTTATATCATCCATGAATTTAGATAATTTCAGATTTGTGGAAATAGCATTTTGTAAACACTTCCAAGCAAAATTTTTAATTCTTTGAGACACATTAAGGCTCCATAAATTTCCAGAAAGAGTCAGACTGTCCTAAATTGTAATAGTTCTCTGTTCTTTCATTAAGCTTATTATACATAGACTTAACTGTGAATAAGCCTGAGTTGGTAAGTAGCCATCTAAGGGTATCCGGTTTTGTTTGAGGCTATTCTAATGTTACTAGTTTTCCTAGCAATGTGATCTGGAAAAAAAAAATCACAGATTAGAGAAAGGTTCCACTTCTTGGTGATTGGATCAATAAGATCCTTCACAAGTGTTAAATAAGAGTTAGTTGCAGTTTTAAATGCACTAAGATTGTCCTCCAGATTGTGTATCCATCTATCATCCCATATATTAGTGCTAGTGACATCTCCTATTTCCCAAATATTGTTTTGCTCAACAAGATGAATACCCTTTCTTATGCACCTCCATTTCCATGAACTAGTAGATGGTAATTTTGCTTTGAAAGTCAAGACTTTCAAATATCTAGGCTTTAGTTATGTCACCCAAAGGGCTTCAGGCTCCGTTAGTAGTCTCCAAGCTAATTTTATTATCATTGGTAAGTTAAATTTATGAGTGTTGATAGGGTAAAACGTGGAAGGAGGAACTAGCCCAAATCACGAAAAGTACTCCCAATGAGTAAAGAGGTTTAGGGAGGTAATGGTGGGTTAATGATATCAATAAGTGTGCCCTCTTTCCCCTTTTATAATAGCTATCCTATGAATAAATGCCCATACGATTAACATATTACTAAACTACCATTTCCCTTTTCTTAAGTTAATACCAAACCCTAAGAGACTTTCCTCTTAAGCCGAAGCCCAACCAACTTAATGTGGTCTTAGATGGACTAGAACTATCCCATCTTAGTGGGTTAGGCTTAGTCTCCTAGTCTCCCCATCCTAAAAGGGATGTCCCTTGATAGGCTAAGGGGGCCATCTATTTAGGATGGATTATTTTCATGTATCAACATTAGTCCCCTGACGGTTTGACCGGTCAAAGACCGTGTCCACAGTCACATGTTGATGCGACGGTTACAATTGGTGAGTTATGGGCGGTTTAAGTTCACGACTCTTGGGTGGCTGCGGTTATTGGTCTGTCCAGTAACCGCTCCTTCTTTTACCTCCCTATAAATAGAGGAGACCTCGCCCCTTAATATTCATTTTTTCACTGTATCCCTTTCTGTCTCTTCCTTTCCTCCTTTACTCATCATGTCTAATGAATCGCTTGACCATGACGCGCCTCCTAGGTCAGAGTAATATACACTTGAAGAAATAAGGGGTAATCCCCGATCTTAGAGATCAGCTACGGCGCCCGCTGTGGACGACAGTACTACTCTCTTCCCACCATGACATCCGGATCGCGCATGCCAATCCTCATCCTTTTCTCCGTCCGGATCTCGAGAGCTGGCTTATCCGTCCCTGCGGTGCCGCTCTCTATACCTTCCTTCGAGGATATGCCCGCTTGGCCGTACATATGGGAGATTACGTTTTTCCTTCAATCAACTTTCGTTCGTCCGCTGAATCTCATGCCGCCTGGGATCCTTGGGTAGATTATATTCGTTCCAATCCGGAGAATAAAAGGATCATACATTCCTTAGGCATAGAGGCTGCCTTAGAGGCTTCGAAGTTTAGATACATCCGGCGAGATCACGACAGCTTGATTCGTCTATGCGCGTGCTGGGGAATCGACCCTCACACGTTTTTATTTTCTTGGGGTGAAGCGACCCCTATTATGGATGACGTAGTAGCGCTCAACGGCCTACCGGTTCATGGTGATACAGTCTATGACAGTTGTTGTCTTCACAAGTCTTTAAACAAGAGCGATAAAGACCTTCGTGATCGCTTGATTACAGCTAGAAAGAAATCCATAACATTCCAACTACCAAGAGCTTACAAATTGAGGCTCCGAGCGAAATAGGGCCCAAAGAGGTAAAGGAAAGGTAAAGCTACCATGTTCAAGCTACCCATAATTCCCCGCTAATGTTTCGTCTTTTCTTCCAAGCTTATGGCGTCCGCCATAAAAGCTCGCTTTCGACCAAAGTCATCTGTCATTCGAGGAATCTGATGATGTGAGAGAGGTAAAGAGTGGACAGAAACCGAAGTCCGGGCAACGCCGAGCCTCTTTCTCTTGTTGGATCAAATATTGGGCTCCTTTGCTTACTGGTCCGCGCGAGGGTGTTCCTCCCCGGGAAGGAGAAACAGATAGAGCAGAGCTGGCAGCCTTGCTTCTCTTCTGGTTATGTCATGATGTATTCGAGTACATTCCCCGGGACACCATCAAGAAGGACCTTATCCCTATGGCCGTATTGATGTCCCACGGCGTGTCATTTCCGCTTGCTCCTATGTTCTTAGGCGGTCTGTATCACCACTTGGACTTGATGGTGCTGATATTCGTCGTGTGGACGGATCTCATGAGGTTGAAACTTTCCTTCCTTCCAATTTCATTCAAGCATGGGCTTGGGAGCGCTTTCCCGTGTACATGCCTCCTCACCTGAATCCTCTCGCTCTCTCGCGACAAGAGGAGGTCATTCAAAAGGACGGTTCTAAACAGCTCGTGATGGTTCCCGAGTCCCATCCTCGGATGGCTCTTTATTATAAGAAGGGTTTTCTCCCTAGGACAAAGCTCAACGATCACATGGATAAAGGTGCTGATTTCAACCCCGTCACTTATCAAGATAGTCGTCTGCTCTCTCGCATTATAATTTTTTTGTCCGGTCTCAGAGGAGGATGTCTTCCGCAGAGACACCTTCAGCCGAAGATTTTGACATCATTGCCTCTACTTTACCCGGACGTCTTCCTAGTTTCTATGGCGGGAAGTTTTCATCCGAGACATACAACACCATTCGTGTGGCTCAAGAAATGGGTTTTGACCAAGGAGTTCCTTATAACCCTCCTCTCCCTTCTTCGATTAAGGAAGATAAGGAAGTTCAAGAGTTTTGATCGCTTCATTTTCAAAAATGGTCTTCTGATGAGTGATCGCCAATGTCATTTGATCTCTTCCAACCTCAATCCCGTCCAAGTTAGCGTCACCAACGAATGGCTTGGGTACCGTAATGGTATCGGTAGGAACGTCTCAATCTCCTCCTCAAGGAACCATATGCTCCTTCAGTTTTGACCAAGGAGGATTTAAAAGAGATGCACGCATCTGGTCGCGTGAAGTTGAATGAGGAGACTGCCAATAAATATAAACTTTCTTAAGCAACAAAGGTCGCCCTCTTGATCCACTGGTTACCAGCTGGGATCCCCTTCCAGGCGATGAGTCCTCTCAAGAGGACTAAAAGGTAGTGCTTTACCTCCTTTGTCGAGTTCCAAGAAGAGGAGGCGTCCTCATCCAAAGGAAGCCTTTGGATATTCCCCCTCATTGCATCTCCTCCTGCTAAGGTACCTTTCCTTTCTTCTCCTCTTTTATTTTCCCGCCGAATCCCGCTTTAGTTTCTTTTATATTTGTTTGTCATATTCTTTTAGAAATCTCCGCCCATTAGCTGGAAGCTTAGGGGCCTCCTCTTTGAAGAGTACATTAATCTGCCTCTCAACGAGTGGAGGGCTGATCGGCTGGCTAAGAAGATGAAGCGAGATGTTGGCGTGCTACCTATTTCCCGATTACCTTCCATTCGTACTGCTAATGTTTCCCCTTCATTTTTTCCACAGTCTCCAAAAATGGGGTCCCCGTCCACAAGTACATTTATAGAGCGTGTGGAACGCCAACTAGGCCAATCGGTCAGTCAGAGTGGTCCGGAAGTGTTTTCTTCCCGTATGATTCTACACTCTACTCGCCCTCTAATTGTAAATACGATTCAAGATCCTAATCATCCTCTTCATACTCCCTCCGATATGCTAGGTCCAGAGAGCGAGTCTGAGTCATACCATTCTGTTCATGATTATTCCCAAGAGGACAATGGTCTTAAAGGCGGTGCTAGGAATCAAATCTCTTCCCCTTCTAAGTCTCGTAAGTACACCATGTTATTCCTTGTTAGGTTCGAATACTGACACGTGCCGGTCAGAATATTTTGTTGTTATTATTAAATGCATTTAGTAATCTATATATACAACTCCATTCCATGTATCCCTCTCATGAGATTATTTTATTTCTTCATTTCCTCTTGCTTTTGTTTCTCAATAGGTCACTTGGAGCCAGCTGCGTCAAGCTCTTCTTCTTCCTCTCCCCAATCGGTCCATTCTCCTACCAATCTTCCCCCTCCTTCCGATCTGGTATGTGTTATGTATTTTGGGTTATCACCATTGGTTCCTTATTGTTGGAGTATTTATTTATGTTTGCCTTTTCTTTCTTCAGAATATGGGAAAACAAAATGGCGCCCATGGTAAAGGGAGTGGCTCGAACCAACAAGTTAAAGGTAGCGAGTCCTAAGTGCTAACGATAAGAGGCATAAACCATCCAAGCCGGCTCCTAAGGTTTCTCGCAACATGGATGTCGATGTCAACTAATGGCTACCCAGAAGATCCTCGCCCAATATCCTCGCACTATTTCGGCCGCGGAGGGTCGGTGTGGACAACCGCTACGAGTTGGTACATGGGTTTTGGGTCCCCTCATCTAAAGCAACCACTTATCGGCATATAGTGGAGAGGTTCGGTCACATGTGGGTTCATGAAGAAATGCCCGCCAACTCTTTAGTCGTACTCAAATGAGTATTTACTTGATATAGCCGACAGACTCTCTCGGGAGGAGGAAACTCCTATTTATCCAGTTACCTTGAGGAAGTGGGATGCCTCCATCCAAACTTACCTAGTTCTTCGATTTCCCATTCATTGGCTCAAGAACCTATTGGATCTGGCGAAGACGAGTCACAATGCGCGAACCACATTGCCTCGTGAGATCGATGAGCTGTATCAATAATACAGGCGTCTGCTCAATGTTGCTGATGTTAAGAGAGCAGCATATGACCAACTGATGGCGGACGTTGGTCGAGCTACCGAGGAATTGAGGATCGCCCAAGATGCTGCTGAGGAAGCCAATGGGCACCTTACTAAGAAGAGAGCGGAGCGGGTTGCTTTGGATATTAATTAATTTTTTGAGTTATTTTGTGAGTGGGGGGATAGATTTGAGGTTAAACCTCACTTGATTCTCACGAATCAAGCCTATTATCTGGTTCAATGAAGAACGCAGCCTAAAATCGTTAAACGATTCCCTTGATAATATTTTCGATAACCGACTTTTTACACTCAATGGCTTATAAAGCCTCACTTCACAAACCTAGAATCTACTAAGATAATGCCTCCACCACATCACAACCAACTCATTACAACCATCATTAACTACTAATTAACTAATTAAAATACTAAATTAATTACTAATCACAAATTAACCCTATCGGCTAACAACAGCACAAGATTGATAAGGGGGCACCATCCTCTAAGGCGGTGATATGACAATACCTTCCCTCCAAAACATCCTTGTCCTCAATGATGGAGAATTGATATGCAAGGCATTGCCAAGAATTCCTAGAAGGACCGATGTCCGCCACTCGCAGAGTAACTCACCTTCATAACAGATACTACATTTAAGACATTAGTGGTAACCTCCTCGTCTTCCTCGAGTAAAATGTGCTCCATAAAAATATAATCTTCGACTCGCCTTGCGTTCATATATATCCGTACCTATTTCCACATTAGTCTTGACCTTAGCTTGAATGAGATGATATAGCTTCTCCACCATTTCTTGAACTCTCACAAACTGGCAAGGAAGAAAACACTTGGATATAAACCATACGTCAACCTTAAGCTGCTCAAGTATTTTCACATACCCACAATTGTGGATACTGTGAGAAAAAGAACAATGGTACACTACCGAGAGAAAGAATGTTGGCGTAGACTCGAGAATTTTCCCTCTATCGAACATCAAACGACAACTTCTCATGTAATCAGGTGCTCTAGGTAGATCAACGCGAAGCCATATAGTACCACCACCCTTTTCCTTGCTCCATAAGCTTACTGAGAACAGGTTACTGAACACCATAGAACCCTCTCTATTGCTTTTATGAACTATTGTAGCACCAGAAAACTTTATATTTCTCATATCTTATACTGATGGTTGATCCCTCATTGGTCAACTGCTTCGAGCTTTTCAATCAAAATCATATTTTCTTTCCGATGTATAATGACTTTCCCGGGTACCCCAACCGAGTATTAATGATCAAGTATAAGGTTAAGATTACCAGAGTCCCTGTCAACATCTTTGTTACTCTAATTCCAACTATGAGTTTCAGGAGCACATATAAACCATCTATTTTCGTTAGAATACTTTTATCCCCTGGCTTAACGGGAAATGCAGTTTTCTTATCTCTCTCTGCTAGCACTAGCCTCTCATTTCCTACACCCCTCCGACCTGTAGGAAATAACTTGAATTTCCACTTCAAATAATCCACCAACCTAATTGCAATTGGGAAGTGGGCTGTAACAGTTTCGACATGAATACTCACTATCCCCACAGGGAATTCTGATGAGCTAAAAATCTTCTCGAGTTGATATATGAACTCCCGCATCTGGTGGCAATAAGGAGGAGAATATCGAGTATGACCAAAGAAGTATAACCCAATCCAATCAGAATTCAGAGTTTCCTTCACAATCATCTCACTAGCGTAGGTTGAATATCCATTAAAAATTCCAAACTGACTAGGAATTACCATTAGTACATGGATGAGCTTAGCATAACAACTTGCTGTAACTTCCCACTCCGAAGAAACCGCCAATGGAGATGACATTCGAAAATTATTCTCCTCAGTTTGATACGCCAACCCCATATAAAATTATGACACATATGACAGTACCAAGTGGAAGTATACTTGTATATACCCATCGATTGGTTGCGAAAGATTGAAAAATACCAAACTACGGTACAAGGTGTGCGAAATCTCCAATTGTAAAGTTTAATTGCCATTAGAACTCTGTATTGACTCATAAGTCTAGGAAATAAAAAGTGGAATAGCCCAGTTTCTAAGAGATAAAAAATGACCCTTCATATCTGTGGGAACAGAAAAAAGAAGTTTCGGGGGATACTTCAATTCCTGAAAGGATACTGGCAAAAAATTCCCCTGTCTATGTTCTCTTGCATTAACTTTCAACAATTCACCCAATATGACCCTTGTAGCATTAAGTAAACCATGATTAAGTTTCCATAGCGTATCATTTTCATCAGCATTCAAACTCTACAGTTGAATACAATAACAAGATTCATATTGAGCATAATACAAGGAGTAGAGAACAATCTTGGCAGAATTGGGGTGTAACTTCCTTTCGTCTTCTTGAATGGCAAGACTCCCATAAAGCACAGACGCAGAACTTGATTATATAAGAATAAACCCATCCTTAAAATTTTAAAATAACTTCTAACAATTGCTAGGCTAACCCTAAGAGCATGGTCATGGAGTCTAATGCAATCACCACCTGAATTCACGACTTTAACCACTTGGGTAAACCCTTCAGTTCCTGGCGTATAAGCTTGTTTACGAATTAGAACAAAGTAAACACCCAGTAGCCCAAACTGAAAAACCAAAATCTGATCAAGCAAACCACACTTCAGCTGCAAAATAAAAGATTCTTCTTCCCACATATCAAGAAACTGATCACACAGTTTACTAACCTTGTCAATTCTCACTATTCTGACCAACAATGGTAATGAGATTTCATTTTTCCAGATATTTCAACACTCAGCTGAAAGCCATTACTATTGTAGTACTTACTTAGAATAGAACATACCTTAGGTACCCATAAAAAATAATTAGTTAAACCAAAACATAAGTTATAGTCACCTAGATAATAAGAGTACCCATTAATGATTTTAAATTCTTCCCACGGTCAAATTCTCCACGAGAAGAACCAAATGTAAAATAGGGACATTCACCAACTATTAGATTATAGCTTAACTTACCCATTTTATGTTGCAAGAAAATCATCTCCGCCAATGCTCAAACACCAAATTGCACCCTCGGACATCTTAACAAGTAGTTCATGTGCGTCTCCCGCTCTCTTGATACATTTAAACAACTTTCCTCGATCAAAAGTCCTACGAGCAAGAACAATGATAGGGAAGACACATTCATCATTTATTAATTTGCAACTCACATTACCCAGCTGAGGTTGTAAGAGAAAACCATCTCCAACCCCATTCAAATTCCAAACTGCATTATCAGGCGTTTCATCAAACAGCTTGCCAGCGACATGTCTGTTTTCATTTTTAACCAACAAAAACACCATTGAATCCTCAAACAACCTGTAGATGGTGGATTTTCGACAAAGGTTAAAATCATAAAAACATAATTGTACTTGCTCCTGATCCAGCAATCAGATAAGTATTGAGGCTCATGTCTCTCATCGAAGCATGAAAGTTCATGCCACAAGAACCTCTCGACCGAGAATATTGTCTCTCGTAGTATACGTAGATGTGTAGTCTCTCAACGGAGACAACGGCATATCTCATGAATAATGAGCAATTTCAAAAGAATTACTTCTATATAGAATTGAATGATTGGATGACTCCTGTGACAGCTTGCCCGCTAGTATAGAGCAATAACGTCTTCAGATGTAACAATGTTTTCCTGACTATATAAAATAAATATGACGCGTCAACAAGCTCATATTATTCGACTCTCAGATAATTAATGCTCCTAGACAGCATGCCTGCTAGTATAAAGCCATCAATTAATTATCTCTAATCATTAAATTCATTAGCTGAATATTCGGAAATATTCTACGTTCTTCGTAATATTTCATTACTTCAATTCGTGGGTCTTTCCAAAGCAGAATTTCATGGGTTAGTGATAAATATTCAACGTACGAGCATCTCAAATGGCTATCGAGTAAGCCCCCCACTAAAATGGTGCAAGTGTACTTCAGTAATAATGCACTAACGAGCACCTGAATGCACGAATGAGCATTCCAAAATACGAAGGAACGATGAACCTATGCAAAATAGGAAAAAATAAAAAATAATAAAATATTAATCAAGGCGCTGGGGGACTGGGCCCACCGGCCGTCCGGCCGTGTCATGGCCAGTCCCACGCCCAATTCTATAATTTATCATATTTTTATTATTTTCCTTGATCTCATGAAAATTCCCTCTTTTGAACAAAATTCCTTCGTTTCAAGTTTCATGGTGTTTCCTTCACATCAAGGAAATAATAAATAATTAGGAAAGGTGTCGCGGGACCAAGCCTACTAGCCGGACGGTGATGCCCTAGTTGTGGCCGGTCCCACACCTTGCATTCCTTATTATTTTATTATTATTTCCTTCATCCCATGAAATTCCTTGATTTCCTGATATTTCCTTCAAATCATGAAAATTCCTTCAAGTCATGAAAATAATACATAAAATTAGGTAAAGCTCACGGGACCGGGCCCTAGCCGGCCGACCATGCCCAAGCCGGTCCCACACTCCCTTATTTTATTATTGTTAATATTATTTGTTTCCTTCATCTCATGGAAACTCCTTCACTTCAAGGAAAACTCCTTGGTTTCAACAAACTCCTTGATTTCATGATATTTCCCTAAAATCATGAAAATAATATAAAATTAGGAAAAGTGCCATGGGGACCGGCTTATTGGCCGGCGGCCATGCCTTAGCCATAGAAGGTCCCACACTTTATGATTCCTTCATTTTATTATTATTTATTCCTTCATCTTATGAAGTTTCCTCGCTTTGAGCAAAAACCTTGATTTCTTCATATTTTCTCAAATGATTGCTCAAACGCACGCCAGAAAATATCAAAATTCTCAGGACTGAGACGCGAACACTTTTGTGACATGAGCATATTACCATGACCGATCAAGGTTAGCTATTTGGCTTGAAAGAGGCTGGTCCCTCATACTTTCATCATTTGACCTAATTTGTTCACATTAGGTTCAAACTCTTCCAAACAATTTGAAGTTTTCATAAACGATCGTCATTCGGTCCGTGACCAACCAGGGGCGGTTTCATGACCCCTTGGTCGGTCCCTCATCTCTTCATAATTAATTAGGTTTTATCACCTAAGGCTCGACGAGCATGATTTTAATAAATGATTAAACCAAAGATTTAATCATCCTTTCATCAACTCGGTCTTCAAGAGACTTTGGTATTTGCTCACTCGAGTACCGGGCGCTACATGGTCGACCCATCATCCCATGTAGTCGGTCCCTCCTTCACTTCGTGGTTGATTTTCAATAAATCATCAATTAATCGAATTAGGGTTTCGAGTCCAAGGTTCATAATACCAGATTCAAACGCTAATAATTTTACATTGATCCCATGATCAACATTTTTATTAATTATACTCGGTTCAGCTTGCCAAGTATTTTAAATTAATACTTTATTTGGTCCTCGCTTACCAATAATTCATCAAACAAGCAACATTTGCTCGGATGAGCAATATTTGCTCGTGACTAAGGAATATTGGTTCAACTATCAATATTCAACAATCCATCGAATGAGCAATATTTTCTCACCTTAACTATCAACATTTACTTGAGAATCATACCTGCTCTTAACGTGACACGTTCAATTAATGAGTCTCAGAACATTTGCAAATCACGTTCGACTCAGCAATACAAGGACTCATCATCCCACGAAGTCAGCAACTGACTAACTAAATACAGGTCTTCCTTGCAGACTTCACAATCACGAGACATAAATCGTGTTACATGGGGGGATATTAACTAGGGTTTTGGTTTGGCGGTCCGATAAGAATGTGAGCAAGTCGTGCAATCAGCTTGGAGGAGTTAGCAAAGTAGTGGATGGAAAATTAACCAAGTCTCCCGCACGATGAGCAATCGGGTTTTAACACAATTTCCACTTCCCCACTCTTTGACTCCAAAGAATCGTCACACTTCATGGGATCAAGGTGTTTTACAATTCTAGCAATATAAATAAGTTTCAATCATGATTGAAAACAAGACAATCTTTCGTCAAACAGACAATAAGAGATTAAGAACTCGACGTCTGAACAATTACTCTCAACAGAGTCAAATTCAATCAATCAGAGCTTATCTTATTTCTTCACGTAGAATACACAACACACCTACAATCTTCGATCACCATTGATAGCACACATTTCTCGCCTTCCTCATACAGATCGACCCATCCTCTCTTGTGACCGAATTGACTCGGAACGGCCATTTTCTTGGTTTAGGCCGAGTCCTGCAGATTGATCTCTCGAATTCAAAGCACACCCTTTTTGAAGTGCATCTATGTGAGGTTTGACAGTTCGGTTCAAGGAGTTTCCTCCCCACGTTCGTCTCCTCAATGCCTTTAAAACCAGCAACTCGTTTTGCCCCATCTACAGATTGGCGACCACAATGGGAGATCATTCTCTCGGTTGCAATCTCAATTCTCGCAAAGATGGTCAGTCTTAATTCTGGTTCAGTTACCAATCCGGGTCCAACACACGACCTTAACATCGCAAGTTCTAGTGGTACTGCTAACACCACTCCTCCGACGTAACCTCCCACTACTACTCCTCCGAGCACTGGTGCTCCAGTGATCACCCTTGTAAGTGACGGTACTGGCACTATCAACAATCCACTCTTCGGTCGGTCTCCTGAAGAAATCATAGAAAACCCACCTACCATAGGTGATCTCATGAAGGTGCAAGAAACTCTTGTCAAGAATCGACCGACATGGCTGCCACTCCAAAGGAACTATGCAATTATCTCAAGACTCTGCGTACAAGATGTCGAGAAAATCAGACAAGGGAAAAGCTAAAGAAACGTCTTCAAACGCGATCCCGAGGTCACTCCGATCCATGTAGTAGATGATGAGGAAATTCCTAAGGCTAGACATAATCCACAACAAAGAACCATCCAGTTTCATCACTCGTGAAGACTGAACGCTTTTTGGAGGATCGTGGAAAAGACAAGACGCCTTCTCGTCCACCGTCACCAACCTCCATACCCTGCTGCTACGCAAAGGATTCCTCTTCCAAAAGGTTACACCTCTCCAACCTTCACCCTTTATGATGGAATGGTCAATGCTCGAGAACATGTTTCTCGATTTCTGAAAGTATTGGGTGAACATGAGCACAACCATACTGTCCGTCTAAAGGAATTTTCAAAGTCTCTGAAAGGCAGGGCATATACCTGGTACAACAACATCGCACCAGGAAGCATCAAAAGTTGGGGAGAAATGGTTAATGCTTTCTACAGAAAGTATTTCTTCGTTTCAGAGCAAATCACCCTTTCTGATCTTGGAAGGATGTTTCAAAGAAGTAACGAACATCCTAACGATTATGTGAAAAGGTTCGAGTTCAAGCTTTAGACTCGCCATGATCCAAATGTCACAGAGCAACAACTCGTGGACTTGTGCATCAATGGAATGATTCCGATCTACGAGCTTTATTATAAAATCTCGGGTTCCAAACTTTCTCGAACTTCATGAAGCGTCCAAGAGATCGGCAAGAACTCCATCGCACCGCTTTTTATTGGAAAGAGCTAAGACTACAAAAGCTGAAGAACCACGAGAAACTCGAGGTAGCAGACGTTTAATCAACAAATGGTACAACCTCCAACCTTCCACAAATATTGTTGCATAAAGGAGCAAACGAAAAGCCGAGCCGCAGCGCAAACATACTTCCTCAACTCCTTCAAAGACGCAAAGGAAGGATAATACGCAATTTCTTACCCAACACGCAGGAGCTGGTCAAGAAGCACCTGATTTACCTTTTCCCATCAAATAGGTGATTAAATTATTATATGTTTGGGTTCAAGACTATGCCATCAAGTTAACATATGTCAAGAAAGAACCAACAAAAATACTGGTTCTCGCCGCTTTCATAGATTCGTCAATCATCCCACAAAGGACCGCAGATCTTGAAGCGCATATTCCAAGAAAAAGTCGAATTAGGAGAACTTAACTTGGGAATCAAGGAGTGCACAGAGACCATCTCCTGGGCCGTAACCTTCACTCTCTGAACCACCCGTCAAGGAAGCAGTTCAATCCTTAATCGAGCATGTCTGTGAATTACTATACTTATCAAAGGCTCAAAGGAAAGACATGTTTGATGCATTGAATCACATCGTGTCAGGAAAGCGTTTATTGATCCAGGAGACATTTCCTGAGACTTCAGCAACAGATAAAAAAATATACGACTGGGAACTTCTCACCACAGTCCATCTCAGAGGAAATGAATTCGGAATAACGTTGATCAATGCTGACACCTCCATCAACATCATTCCACTGAAAACCACCCATAGAGCCACACAAATATCATTCGACAAGAAGCTACTCATGCTCTCATCTCAATCAGAAACCATGGAGGAACGCTCAGAGATACTTGTGGTTACATCACTCTCAAAGTGAACATAAGTTCAACCTGGATAGAAACCAGGTTTCACATAATCAAGAAGATCCAAGATATGACATGGCCTTCAGACGAGCGTGGATTCATGCTAAAAAGATGGCCACTGACAAAGCTCCTTTGGTTGCACATCTCTCCAATGAGGAAAGTTCTGATCCAGAAGATTCGGTGGACATTTCATCATCATTGCACCTGGAGGAATTTCGAACTTTGACGAGGTTGAAGCAAGAACCTGCAAAAGATGCATAGACATTCATCAAGAGTTTTCACTCAGGCAAGTCTCATTCCTCCCATGCCTGTGTCATTTATTTCCTCACATGTTATCGTAGCATGGGGACTCAATTCTGGTATCAACTCTGCTATTGCAAGACGTTATTTATGAAAGCATAGCTTCACCACATTTTATTAAGTGGTTGAATCTGACACTTCTCGAATCGATCATCACACTGAGATGATCATTACTATATGATCATCACACTGAGATATTCATTACTATATGATGTCCAAGCATGGAAAAAAACACTTTGGACGTTTCTCTATAGCATTACTGGAGTGTCCATGTGTGTCACAAAATCGTAAAGCTCTGATGTCTGCACAAGTGTTGAATCCCACTACCGCAATGAAGGAGTGCTGAAAATCAATAGAAGATAGTCGGGACCGAGGCGATCAAACCTAAGACATTCGGCGCTCAAGGGATATGATGCTTCAACGCTCAAGCATCTAAGAAGCCTTCAAATTGTACTCCCAATCAAAGAGTACACCTTCGATAATGGCGCCTCTGGATTCAGCACAAATATCTCGACGATGATTCAACACCAACACAATCAAAGTATAACAGAACTACAATCGATAAGTCTTCACTATCCCATAAGACTTCAAGCAATGCAACATCAATCATCCATCGATGGCACAAACTCCTTCAACATACACCGGGACTTGATCTTATCTGAGAGATCAATTCAAATCTATTTCAACAAATTTTATCCACATAACAAGTTACTGCAACCTTAGTGTGATTCCATGAAACTTCATCAACGTGACCTCTCTACATCACAAACCCCTCGCACGACCGAGGAACTTCCTATCTTCACTAGAATAAAGACTCTGGTCTTTGGCATCTCCCACAACAACGTCGATTCACTGACGGAGCCAGTTCACAGTAAAGTCATATTGTTTAAGAGAATTCGGGATGATCATTACACCTTCATCTTAGGAATGCTCAACCCACCAACTTGTTCGTGAATGTAAAGGCTCACTGGATGGAGGAGCAAAGGCTATGTCGATAATCATGGTTCTAGCCTTTCGGTCTCTGGAACATATCCAACTATAGTATCAAAATCAACAAGGATATCTATGGGAACTCCGTCCATGGCCTCAACATCAACAACGGTCTCATGAGCAACATCCTCATGACAGGGCTTAATCAACTAATCATTCTCTGAAGTGTTACACGTGAAGCGGACCTCTCCAAGAACTAATGATTCATATGAAGATGTGTAGACATGATAACATGTTCACATGAAAGTATTCTCAAAGCTTGCACGATCAACGGACATAATCCAAAGTCTTCTACAAGATGTTCTCATCGCCTCTACAAATAAGATACAACACAGTTCAGGCCATGGGTTTACAAAAACGTACCAATGGGTAAGTAATTGGACAATACTTCCTCAATAAAAGATGTTCTTATATGTCTCTTATACAACATACCAAAAGGGCGCATCAATCGGACATACGATCTCAAAGATATGGCCTTTACCGTCAGGTCTACGAAATCTGAAAATTTGTACGGGGTTACAAATTACAAATGTGCACGCTTATTTGGCTGACCTCTACAACTCCAAATTGAGTGATTCTTTTCTCATGTGATAACTCAGTCTCTTAGCTTCAAAAGTTGGGATCAAGAATCGAATTCCGACGTCGTATGAGGTTCCTATAGCTTCCAGAGCATACAACATGCAAGCAGTAATTCTTAAACGGGATTCATAACCTCTACAATCGATCGATGTCCACCAGGTCTTTTCAATAAGTCCTTCATCAAGGTACCTCCAACTTCGACCACCTAGGTCTTTACATCAAGTCTTTTTACCTGGGTCCTCTATCTAGGTCCTGCCAGAAGAAGGGAAAACGAAAAAGGAGATTCAACTAAATATTGTGGACTGACGATCCACTGATCATGACGGCCGGGCCACAAACCAAGACTCATGACTGAAACCAAGCTCGCTTATGCTAATCATAAAACAAATGCTACAACCGAGACGTACAACCATGGTCATTACATCATCCCTTCTTGAGAGCAGTTATGGTCCCGTGACCAGGGTTTCAGAAGTAATGTTTCTACGACTGACAGAAACAAAAAATGGTACTGCAAGCACCAGGCTCATGTATCAACCAAGGGTTTCAGATTTCAAATTAATCAATGACATTGAAATTCCTCATCAAGCGTTCGAGACACAAGCAAAAGGTCTAAAGACATAACAGGGGCGTTTTACAACAAGCTCTTCTGAGACAATTTTACTTTGTCATGCACAAAGAAGCAAGCTGAGAGCAATTTGTGAGGAATATAAGGTTACGTCATATGTCATTCTCTTCGTATGGATGTCCTCTACAACATATCCAAAATTCACAGCAGTTGGATGAACGAGCAAAAAGATGTGACCAAAACCTTGGACTACATGACAGCTAAAAATTTTCTGAAAACCTTCCGGAAGTTTACTGTTTCATCAATTTCGTCCCTTAAACGTGCTCAAAAGCTGAAAATCTACTTTGCTAAAGCTTGGAAATTTTCCGAGGATGAAGACATGCTTAGATCACAAAAATCCGACATCGAACGAAGATTCTATAACAATTTCAATGAAGACCTAACTTATGAATTTTCTGATGACGAATTATGACGAAATTCTTCATTCATCCACACCTGAATCAGGAGCTACACAGTAAACACCAGGCCAAACTTCATCTTCATCCGATAGTCTCACTTGCAAGTCGGCGGTGCTTCATTCGATGAGATATGAGCTTTTCATCTTCACTCTTTTTTACGTGATATTTCATCATGCTTTCCCCCGCATCTGCTAAGACCAAGAAAGCATATATCTTAACATGAACCACTCTAAGAAGTCTTCATCTTTGACTTGATATTTCTGGAGCGTTCCCCGGAAGAGCCAGAAGGGTGGTTGTAACTGGAAGTCACCATTATCTGAGGCAAAAGACATGGAGTCATGGATATACCAATAACAAACATGCAACAAAAATGGTAACAATCCAACTCTTATCTATTTACGATTTCACTAGCTGTAGTGATTATAACCTCATAATTTCGAAAACTTGCTCGTTCCTTCAAACCTGCAAAGACGAGCAAAATTCATTATTCAAAATCATGACTTGATGTTCATAAAACCGTGAACAACTCACGTGAGTTTTAACATCCACTGGTTTTTCAAAAATTGGACAGACGTCCATTCTACAATTGTGAAAACATACATATGGACATTATTTCACCGTGTATAATTGTCTACTTTCAACAGTTTTTCAAAATCAAAACATTGGTTTTACAAAAATATATATATTTAACATGAAACTCACGTAAGTTTGAAAATATATATTTGCTCCCTCGCGCGACCATCTGTCTTTGAAGCGAGAGTATTTTTCAAAGATTTCTGAAAGCTCGAAGATAAAAAATTTCATGAAAGCTCATAAACAAAATTTTATGACTAACAGACGCACGTCTGTTCAAAACAAAAAAAAAAAAATCTCTCGTACGAGCATCCACCTTTGAAACGAGAGTTTATTCCACTTTGTGAAATCTCACATATTTAAGAAATAAAATTTTGTTTTTATTAAAGCTCATAGACAAAAATTTTATCATTAGACTCAGGTCTATTTTGTTTATTTCTTGAACTAACGAACGAACGAACGTCCGCGCTAAAACGGATTTCCTTTCTTGGGCCCGGACCCATGAATCCTAAATCGACCAAGGTTCTATCACCAAGCGGTGCTACACCAATTTGCACCCATTAGACGATACTCTATCATGCCACTGGAATCTTCGTTCAAGCTATGGTTTGCTCGTGCGATCGAAAATCCTAGAATCGATAGGGTGTAGAATACATCCTATTTACTATCTATTGTTTATGCTTTCTTTGCTATTTTTCTTGTAAATTATGTATTTTACGCTTGTTTTGAGTTTTATAGCTACTTTGGAGTCACACGGAGGAAAAGAAGAAGAAATTACTCTATTTGAGCCAAAAGGGCAAAATTGTCATTTCGAGGCGAACACTATCCGGAGCCCAGCCAAGGTTAAGGGGCAACTCTTTTGGGAGGATTACTAGTAGCACTGGACCCAAGGTTAAGGGTTAACTCTGGTTTGGAAGAGGACTAAAGACAAATCCAAGTCAAGGTTAAGGGGTTGCAAATTCGGTAGCCCTTATAGATGTGTGGGCCGTTAGTACTTACTATGCCCCTAACCCTACATCTCGAGAGTCTCTCATTCATCTCATTCATTCACCAAATCGAGAGTTAAAACAAAGAACATGACTCATATTTTGCTAATAAACTCGAGAGGTAAAATTGCATCGTAAATCGAGAGAGATTGGAGAGGGATCAATTGGTTTGTTGGTTGAGCAGATCGAAACCCGAGAAGATCGACCGAGAAGAAGTTATTAGGTTCAAATCGAGTCCGTGATTGAAGCTCGTGAAGAAATGGAAGCAAAACTGTTGTCGAGTGAAGATGGGTGGCGTCTGGGACGTTGTTGATGTCGAGATTAAGGTGCTGGATAAAAGAATGAATGGGGTTTGTCGGTGAATCGGAGTAGAAAAGGTGATCGAAACTCGAAGATCGTATGAGAAATTGAAATTAGGTTCGATGTTGCATCTCGTGAATCGATTGAGAACAAGTTGATAAAAGAATAGGGAGAATTGATGAAGTTGTGATTGAGTTGAGATGTAATCAGAGATGGGTTTGTGAGAGATCGACTCAGTGAGAAGAAATGAGGGTGTTGGTGATGAAATGGGTTAGAAGATGAAGCCATGAAAGTTCAGGGAAGATTGAATCGAGTCTCATGTGGCGGTGAAGATCAATAATGGAAATGAATCTCGCGTAATCGATTGAGAGGAGATTAAATAGGTTTTGTCTGATATTATGGTTCAACAGTTCAATAGGAGTTTGAAGTCTCGCAATGGGTTTGATGGAGTTTGAAGTCCGAAATGAGAGAAGCTACAATTGGAGGATTG
>JAJJWW010008286.1:0-81500 GCA_023531295.1 Papaver armeniacum | reverse complement strand
TTTTGTTGTATGTCACCAACATAAATCGCAAGACGATCTCCATGGGTGTCCCGCCTAAAGGTAATATATTCTTAACATACTTTTTGATGATGTTTGATTCTCGTAGGTACTAAATTTGGGGCTTTTTTTTTCATCATAAAAAGAGTTTAGTATCTAGGAATAAGGTTCACATCTTTATACCCTAGACATATTCAGTTGAGCGGTGACCCAAAACAGAGGTAAATCTCATACCCTAGACATATTCAGTTGAAGCATGATAACGATGTTTGCTCATTCATAAATCTGAACTCAACCCAAACCTTAGTTTAATTGCCTTCATATGCCACCAAAAAGATGATCCTTAATTTAAAAAGATTATCTTATGAACTGTAGGGTAGCTTTACCTTTGAAAGGCCTAACGAACAAAAATCCTCTGTGCTATTTTGGATGAGAAACTTCTGCTCTTGGTAGTATGTTTGAGCTCTTAGTACAATAGGCGTCAGAGCGGGCGAGGGAAAAGTAAAACTGAACTGTAAGAATAATAAACAGAATTTCATGTATGATTTTTCTGAGAATATCTTCAGCTCAGTGTAAGTTTTTATTATTGCTTGAATAGATGTCGAACAAAAACCTATTGCCTAACATCTTGAGAGAAAATCAGTTGACTGGTCCTAGTTATGTGGATCAGAAGAAGAGAAATTGAACAATCCACTTATTGTTCATGATTATAAGTTTTTTGAAGTTGACGATGGTCAAAGGTTATGCAACTACTCTCTTTTATCATCAAGAAATAAAGATTTTGCAGCTACTCTCTTTTATTTTGTAGAGCATATGTGTTATAATGAATGATGGGCTAGCCACTATACTTGTACACTGGTTGGACATGTAGATAGTGTCGTTCTTGCTGACATCGACTTTAAAGCATTGACATGTTATAGTTTGTGGCCTCTTTTTCCCCCATCTATTAAAGCCTGATGACTTACTTTACTTTTGTTTACTTTAATAGGGTTCAGGTTGGGCGCGTATATGCCCTTAATTCTCGAAAGTACTGATGCCCTAGGTGCTGCTGGAAGCACCAAAAGTCTTGATTGGTTTTCTCGTTGGAGCTCTGCTTCCATACTGGTGTTCTGCTTTGACCATGCATGAAGATTTTAGGAAGCTGCAGCTCTTAAGATGGTGAAAGAACTTAAGAAATTTATCACTTTTCCTCGTCTTATAGAAGGTACTTTAAATCCACACATTCGAAATGGCTTTCATGATTACACGTTTCTCATACTATATGTTTGTTTGGTTATGATGCAGTTGTATCTTGAGATGAATCATGCATTTGTCTTTCAAATTTTCGGAGAAAAAAACACCTATACCATAGGAAGTGCATGAACGAATGTAATGTTGGCCCCTATGCAAGTATGTTAATACTCATACTAATGGGAAACATTCAATTTGTACTATGATGAGTTTTGAACCTTATGAAATAGAGATATTAAGTTGTATCAGTACTTAGTCTTGTGTATTACTTGTTTTTTATCTTATGAAATCCAACATACTAAGTTCAAATGGTTTGTCTTGTTCAAATATTGTATGCGAGAGTTTGCGAAACTCTATTTCGAATCCATTGTATTCTTGCTTGCGGGAGAAGCGATTATCGGATTGTCGAGGACAAGCGGATATTGAATTAGATAAAGAAACAAGTATAATTCAGTAATCTTATTTGTACTTTGCTGAAATCGCATTTTTAGATGAGAAAGAGTCATCTGCCTATACTTAGCGATTATGAATCATCCGACAGCTTGAACTCACCATGAACCTAAGTATCATCGAACAAATCGATTAACATATATATTGATTAAAACAATGTTTGCTTCTTTTGAATGTAGAATGAATGAATGTTTGAATGTAGAATAAATGAATGTTTACTTTTTTGAATGGAGAATGTATGTTTGAATTGGATTGAATGACAACAATTCCAGGGATAGGGTACTTGCAGGGTAAAATGAAAGGGAGGAACATTAATATTGACCCGGTCAATAAAGACCGATTTTTTTTTTGTTGTAACAAAAGGATTCGTGTAAAGAAGTGTCACTAATTTTTACCAGGATAGTAGGAATCGTCAACGTTGACCTGGTCAAACAATTAGTAACCCCGGTAAAAATTTAGTAACGGAAAATTCTTGGTTACTAAATTTTTACAGAACACCAAGTCGGTCAACGTAGACTTAGTCAATGTATTTGTAACCAAAAAAAAAAAAAAAAGAAACGTTCAAACGTCTTTACGAATTTTCATTTCGTGACGGTCTAGTGTGAGTTACGAAGTTCACAACCCTAAATTAAATGTGGCGACATGTTGGTTACGAATATTTGTTACACACCTCGTTGTAACGGTCTTTGTGCGTCACAACTCCATTTCGTGACTGAAATAGTGTGTAACAAAATGCAAAATATGGTGTAGTGAAATGAAGAAAGACAAATATTTAGATCAATAAATTAGGTCTTTATTCGGATTTTGTAATTGGAAATGACATCACGTATACCCTTAGTTGGAACATGTGTTGATCTAAGAATGCATTTTGATTGTGCTATGTGTTTAATAGTGGATTGATTATTTGACATTCGGCGTGTATAAGCAAACGATATCTTCTTTTATTTTGAAATTTATACATATATAACATCATTTTATAATTTTTAGGGTTGAAATACTTGACTTTGCTATATAAATACATGATTATATATATAAATAATATATAAATAAAATATGTATATACGTGTCCGCGTCCTAATTTTTTGAAAATTTTGTAGTGTCCGCGTCAGCGTCGTGTCGTGTCCGCGTCCGTGCAACCCAGAGAGAGAACAAAACAAGAATAGAAGTACCGAGTATGATGAATCTCCCCGACGTAGAATCCACCGATTGAGAATAAAACAGATATACAGATCCAACTTTTTTTTTTTTTTTGTTGCGGTTTTGATTTTTCATGATTGAGAAGTATAAGATCAACCTAAGAAAAAATTCTTAGCGAAAGCAGGTTAGAGCTCGTTCCGATGACGTATTGGAGTAAGAATAAGAAAGAGAGAAAAGAGAGAACTTTTCATTAACAAGAGAAGGAAGGGACCCGTTACATAGGTAAGTATTCTACTTATACAAAAGTAAAGGATTAAACCCTAGTCTACTAATGGACCACACATTTATGGGCCATAGGCCCTATAACACCTTGTTTAATTTAAATTAATTAAATTAAGAAAACATTAATTATTTCCTGAAAAAACAGCTATAATTAATGAGGTAAACTATAATCCCTCCCTAAAAAATCTACCTAATTTTAGGCGTGATGGCATTTTTGGTTATAAATCAGTTAAATCTAATCTTTAAAAGCTCCCATTTTGGTTATAAGGGTAAGACATCTGTATGATTCTCACTTGTGTATTGCCATTTCTCTTTTACATGTATAGACAAGCAAAACTTATTAATGGTGACATATGTATTATTGTGTTTAGAGTGAGAAGAGAGAAAGAAGAGAGAAGCTATAAACCCCACATCTGGGGAATGGTGAACCCTACCGGTACCTTAATGTGAATCTAAATTTGGATGTGTGGTTGAGATTGGGGGAGGCGAATAGGGAGAGGTGGAAAAGAGGGAGTCAAATAACATTTCCGTAACCAGAATGGTAAAAAATCCGTAACAAATTGAACTAATGAGAGTAACAAACCCACACAAAACGCCCACAAAAACCGCCAGTACCAATCAACTGTTTATGGAATTAATTATTTTTTTTTGTTAATTATACATTTTGGATAAACGTTAATTTAGTCAACTTAAAATGTGAAATTTTGAATTTAATTCTAAACTACAAATCTTTTTTTGGGCTACGCGTATATACATTTTTAGGATGGGTTCCAAAATTTCCACGTTCTAAATATACAACCATTGTACAAAATATCTCCAAATGAAAAGAGGGGCATCTACTGCGGAATTGACACTACATTTCAGGGCCCGCGGAGGGAAGGTGCTGTAATAAATAAGTAATGAAAGTAGGTTTTTATCATAAATAAATCGTTGCTAGATAGAGACCCGCATGCACCGAGTGGTTCAGAGCGTACTATACACAATTACTCTAGCTTTGGCAGATGCCATCAAACATGTTTTTCAAGTTGGTCGGCTACTTGATTACATACACGAGGTACATACATACATCGCCATGAAAGAAACCTAGAAATTAGTGTAGTTACCAGATTCATCCAGAATTGATTGTCTTTGACATGTGCCAGGGGATTGTAGATATAGTAGTAGTAATGAGTAATAACTATTGCTTCACTTCTGTGTTTATTTTCAATCGGTTTCAAAGATAATCTGATGCCATCCATGATATTGAGCCCATCACTAAGCTAGCTGCTTTCTGGAGGGATTCATTGAACTTCCGCTTGATTCAAATGTGGGGATCGCCGTGCTGATTAAGCGCTTGCGCTGCCACACATTGTCTTGCATCAAATTCGTATTAGCATTCCCAAACTCCATAATTACTGATGCTTATGATCTGCAATTGGGCCGGGGGTGAAGACCATGGGAAGTTATAATTTTCTAATGGAGTATGCAGAGATTGACAATATTTTTTGTGATAGAGACCTGATAGAATAAACGATGAAGGATGATACAAATATGCACATGGAGTATAAGATTTTTGAAAAGAAAAAGTGTAAATTCTACATATTTGCCTTTGTAAATGCACCGTGATTTCATTATAAAGTATTTATCTCCGTCCCAAATTAGTTGAGCTAGTAGTACAATTTAGAAATGATTTATTTCTTAAACTATACCATGGATATTCGTAAATTTTTAAATTTTATTTAGAAAAACATTTTAAAACACATACATAACGAATATAAATAATTGACTATCGAGATAATATAAAGTCACTATTAATGAGATAAAATTTGAAAATGGCTAGCTCAACTAATTTGGGATAGAGGGGGTATTTTAAAAAGGTTTTTCAAAGGGTAAAACAATAAATTAAGATAAAGAGTAATTAGGGTAAAACAAAAAAATTAAGATAAAGAGTAATTTTCAACATCTAGTGCATTTCTGAATGCCGACACCTTAGCTAAAAATCAATTTCTCTGCTGACACCTTACCTTGTTTCATTAGAGCAAGATGGATGAAGTTGTTACAAGAATTTGAAGATATTCAATTTTATCAAGTTTTTAGAGAAATCAATTTCTCTGCTGACACCTTAGCTAAAAAAGGTGCAATTCTGAATGCTGGTGAAAGAATTATACACATGGGGAGACCTTCCTTTCTCAAGAGGATTGAAATGCCTGAGGTAGCTTACTATAGGTTTTATTGAGTCTGTAAAAGTTGTTATCTTTAGCTTCATTTTCCTTGAATTTTATGAATTTTATGAATTTTAAGATTTCTTGAGTCATTTGTGTAATTTTGTTTGGCTATTGCCTTTATTAATAAAATGTGTGACTCAGCAAAAAAAAAAAAGAAAAAGAAAAACATCTAGTGCACTTGTAATCGGGTTTTGAGCAGTCTATCAATGACTCTAGCATTGGGATACTACAAGATCCAAATGGATTCACCATCTGTATTTGTCG
Organism: Papaver armeniacum; assembly: GCA_023531295.1. Classification (NCBI taxonomy): domain Eukaryota; kingdom Viridiplantae; phylum Streptophyta; class Magnoliopsida; order Ranunculales; family Papaveraceae; genus Papaver; species Papaver armeniacum. Next base: position 75,936 of record JAJJWW010008286.1, on the reverse strand, counting down.
GTGTGATACTCGGATATCTCCCTCGGTAAACTTAGAGTTGGTGATAATTAAATTCAACCACCGGATCTTCCTTGCCACATTATTTGCTCCGAAATGGCATAAAGAATATAAATTCTGCCAATAAATTCTGCCTAACCACATTAAGTATATATATTATTACCTATCAAGTATTGTAGAGTGTAGACAAGTACCCGTTTCTTTTCTTTCTCTAAAATAAAATTAAAAATGTACTGTGTTGGAGATCCAATGATGCGATTCTAGGTTGACCAGGATTTTGTCCGGAAGAATGCACCGTGAGATGACATATCAATGTGTTCTCAGCGTTGGGATAGAAAAGACACGAGTGGGCCTTATCATCCGTCTTTTTTTATCTCAGTAAGGCTTGCATTTTCAATGTAAAATTACTGTAATAAACCCTATTTATAAGCAAGTATTGAAGAACGTAACAATAACAAAGAGCTGAAGCTTATCGAGCTAGCTATTTGATCAGTGTATGTGAGTAGAATTTCATTTCATCTTCCATCGTTATTTTCTGTAGTTTGTTCGGTTTTATTTTCCTTAATTTGTTCTTATAAATGTATGATACTCTTTATTAACAGTTGTGGTATACAAGCTTAACACATTTCAGTGGATATATCTGATCATCCCTACGCGTGTGTGAGCATTTACGTGATTCTAAACCCTTTTGTCGTCATGGCTGGTACCATTATTCCGGACTTATCAGCATGCTCTCCTGCTAACCATTCACTAAGAACAACACTGGTGACAAAGATTAGTGGAGGATCAGACAATGTGATTCCTCTTGGCATGAAATCAAACACGAAACCGTCTTTTAGGGGGTTGAGGTTACATTAAAGACCCAAGCACCTGAAAAGATCAATGACTGCGTTTATCGGGGAAACTTCACAATTAGATCGTATGAGATTGGCCCTAATCGGATGGCAACTATAGGAACATTGTTAAATCATTTACAGGCAAGAATACATAGATACTGCGTACTAATGTCTCATGTCTTGTTATTTTCCTCATAGGATTTCATTTGGATGCAGGAAACCGCTGCTAACCATCTTAGGGATGTGGGGCTGGTAGGTAATGGATTTAATTCGACGCCGGAAATGAGTAAAAGAAATCTAGTATGGGTTGTTGCTAAGATGCAGGTTGTCGTAGATCGATATCCTTCTTGGTAAGCTAAATCTTGCCTTTTTTCTTTTGCCTTCTCTGCATCACCAGTTCAGCAGGACGCTCATTCGAAATAGATACTTTTTAAATATAAAGTAATCTATTGTCGTACGTTTAAGTTAAGTGATGGTATATATGGTTGCAGGGGTGATGTAGTTGAAGTAGATAATTGGTTTGGTGGTGCTGGTGCACCTGTGAAGAATGGTTTCACAAACCATTGGCTTGTTCGTGATGCCAATACGGGTGAAACTCTCGCTCAAGCTAACAGGTAATTATGAAATTAAGTACGTTCTAACTAATTAAGTATCATAAATTCTACATTGCGGTTATTAGTTGTTCTTAATTGGCTTGCTTAATGCAGTGTGTGGATTTTGATGAATAAAATAACAAGAAAACTGTCTAGAATCCCGGAGGAAGTTAGAGATGAAATAACACCTCATATAAAGGATTATCGTATCTGGGATGACATCAAACTGTCAAAGCTTCATGACAACGAAGCTGACTCCGTACAAACTGGTTTAATTGTAAGTTAGCTCATAATTAATTAATTAGAGACTTACAATATATATGTTGCTAATTTCTATCTTCTATCATTTTTGTTAACTTAGATGATGACATTGGCACCCATTTACTAAGATCGACTAATAACAGCATGAAAAAATATGCAGGCACATTGGAGTGACTTAGATGTTAACCACCATGTGAATTTTTCCAAATACATCGACTGGATTCTCGAGGTAGCTAGACAATTAATTAAGCAACTATCCTGGTCGTCTTTTGTTATTGTGTCTGGCCTTGGTTTGTTTCTGAAAGTTCAAAAACAATAAATATGTCAAATGATTTTGCAGAATTCTCCTATTCCGATCTTAAAAAGCCAAGAGCTTTGTGACCTGTCTCTAGAGTTTAGAAGGGAATGCGGAGTAGGCGATGAGCTAAAGTCTTTGACAAGAGTTGTTGAAACTGATGGTCATACCGAATGTCAGCACATGCTTCAACTTGAGAACGAAAGGGAGGTTATGAGGGGAAGAACTAAATGGAGGCCAGCTAAACACACTAATGCAGTTAATAAAACTTCATTCCTCCACAAAATTCACGGTCAAACCCACTTTTCATTTTAGGAATACTTTTCCATATGCTAATACCTATTCCCATTTACTTCAAGTTCTACCTGAATTATTCCCCCCCACCCCCCAAAAAAAAAAGTTTAAGTGTTTGTTATGCCGTTAATAAAAATGTACTCCCTCCGTCCCAAATTGGTTGAGCCGATTGGTTTTAAATGTTATCTCTTAAATAGATGAGCTATTTCACTTATCAAGGAGATATTTCTAAAACTACCATTTTAATTAATTCTTGTTACTATAAGAACTATGTATAATTTGATAGTAATGTTTATATTCGTTACGTAAGTGTTTTAAAATCCAAATAGTGTTTTTGGTTCTGGAGCTTCACCCCAAATTCTACCACGTTCAAGGTCAGGTATCATGTCATTAATATGAGGAAGGTGGGAACCTTAAACTTTCACTTTGACGTTGCACTTCTTGCCATTGCCTTGTATTGGTTGTTGACTTGGCCCACCAACTTCGCTTTGGCTTGCTACTTGACTTGGAGGAACCACATTACCTTCATCCTCAATTTCCTCTTCATCTTGCTCATCTTGACCATCGTGCTCACGGATTGCAAGTCGACTACGGTCACCACCACTCTCCTAAATTATCCCTCTTGTACCAGCCCCCAAACGAATCTTACGACCTTCATCTTTCCCTCGAGGAGGCAGAGACTGAGGAGTATCAAGACCGTCCTTCCTTCTTCTCTTAGTGACATCTTTATTTTTTCTTTTGTTAGCTTCCTTGGCTTTTGAACTATATCGTAAGCACACGAAAGCAATGAATATAAGACAACTCACCTTGATTTAGTACCTAAGCATTGACTACCTTAAAATAAACCACGCCGGTACAATGTTCCTACAGAAAACATTGACTATCGAGTCTTGGTACCAAGTACACCAGGATACAAATGCAACCTAAAATCTATGCCGGTATTGTTGACAATTTTCCTGTATGTTTTAAGTCCACTACCGGCATGCTCGAATTATTAAAAAAGAATGTCGGTACCCATAACCGGCATACAATGCAACCCAAAATCTATGCCGGTACTGGTGACAAATTCATAAACTCGCTTGTATGTTTTAAGTCCACTACCGGCATACACAAATTATTATCAAACACTCGCCGTATTAAAAACCGGCACCGAATTCATCCTAGATTGAATGCCTAGGGAAAATTCAGTTTGGTTAATCTGGGTTGGAAACCTGATCGTATTCATCCTAGATTAAATGCTTTAACACAAAACCTAAGATCGTGTTCATACAAATTTCAAAGATCTTACGGTATCTCTGAAACTCAACTGTTTGAGTTAGGGTTCGCGATTCTAACCTAAACCCATTGCTATAGATCGATTTAAACACCTACAAAGTAGTTTAGAATCACTTACCTTCTCACAGAAGCCATATTTCTGAGTAGTTGATCGTCAGTGAACGTCGCTTCTTCGTCTCTTGCTCTTGAGCAATCTTAGCAATTCTTTGCTCCTGTTTTTGTTGAGCAATCGATGTTGAGTTCGATTGGGCATTTGGTTTCTTTCGTGGAGGCATTATTTATGATTCGGGTAGGTTAATCGACGAAGAAATTTTTGAATCGACGAAGAACGGATGAAGAACGATGAAGAAAAAAAAAATCAAAAACCTAGGTCAGTGCCGATACTGAAATAGAAATGGGGATAAATGGTTTGGTTTTTTGATTTTATGTTTTAGTATAAAGGGCATAACAGTCTTTTCATAATGTTTTTTAATTAACCAAAGGGTATTTTAGTATTTTCATACCCAAAAATCACCCCTTAACACACACCATGGGTTGGGAGAAGTAATCAATATCCCCAATTCCTTTTTATATCCCCCAATTTCTCGTTCTATAATAACGTGTTTCATTTTGGGTGCAACAAATGCATTAAAATTCATATCGGAACCTGCTAATGTATGATAGTTAAATTCTGCGTGCCTGTTTATGAACACTTACTCTATGATACTTAAACTTGATCCTGTTAGATAAATTAATTGTGAGTTCGGTGAGTTATTCCAGTAGGGATAGCCAAACCTGATTTCTTTCATTGGGTAAGTTTATGGAGACCCGTGAATTATTAGATAAACAGTTTTGGAACCCCAAGTTTAAATGATGTCTTGTAATGGATTTTGGGTGTAGCCTCGGCGGGTCTTACAAACACGTGGAAAATTGAATCGGGTGACGCGAGTAAAGGTGCGGTCAACTGACTCGACACAAATAGCCTGCTCTGATACCATATTAGAATACGGGCATCCAACTCAAAACCAATTGGCAATGAGTGGAGAGGCCCTAATAGATTATAAACCGCAGGATCTTAAATAACCCAACAATGTGGGACTAATAATCTCAACAAAAACCTATAAATGAATTGATATAAAAAATTTAATTCAATAATTTTGAAAAGTAATTACTCCCTCCGTACGCTTGTTTCATGCGTAGTTTGTATATGAAACCAACGTATTTTTTTAAAACAAAGGTAGTGTTTCAGAATTTGCAACTAATCATATATAAGGTGCCCATTTGATCCATTTTCACGGTCCAGGAAGCATTAAGTCGAAGCCACCCGAAAACCTCTCCTTCGTGCATCATCCTTGATGAAGCTGGGTATAATCTCAGTTCTCCACCCGCTTTACTTATTTATTTCGCAAAAAACTTTTGTATTGGATCTCATGCACTTAGTTTAGGACCCACCGTTGCAGAAAAGGATTTACCATTCCCTTTTAGGTTAGGTTACTTGAAAATAAAATGACTTTAGGACATTTTTTCAATGGTTTGCGATTTTAGAAGAATCCTATTTATGGTTCTCTATTTGTTCGTATTGTTTCTTTGGGGTTTTCTATTTTGTACGTTTTGGTTATTTATTTATTTTGTGAGAGAGACTAATTTTTGTCATCACAAGGCATCCAAAATCTTGCAGCCAGGAACAAAATTTTTAAATCAGCAGAGCTCCATACAGAATTAATGATGCCCTCGCTTAGAATCTGCTGAAGTCAGGATAAGGCAAGCAGCTAAATATATATTATAGACCCATGAGCGCATATTTTTTGTTGGTGATATCAGTTGCATATCTTACACCGAAAAAAAAAGCGAAATAAAAATATCATTAGTAACTTTGCGTTCTGGATACCTATGCCGCGACAAAGAAAAACAAACAAAAATAAGATCAGACATCCAGGTATACACTCACATGCCAATCAACTAAGTCGATTCTTTAATGTGGTGATTCAACAAATGTCCAATGTAGACTTGCACAGGAGTGCAGGGGATATCACCTTTTCCAGAATTTTCATAAGAAACACGTTCCTGGTATGATTTTTCTCATATTTATGCAGTTAAAAATAAAAACTAAGAGTACAAACCTGAAGTAGGGAAATAAACAGCAATTCCCATCACCTTGCAAATGGTTCCCCACTCCCCAAAACCAAGACAAATGAGATGCAAAACAAGCTATATACCTGCACCGCTAAACCATACATATGCGCAGCACTGAAGGATAAAAAGCAAAGGGTTGATAATTAACACAAACCTAGTTGGATGCAGCAAATTTAGAAAGAAGTTACACCAATTTGAGAAAAACAAAAAAAAAAAAAAAAAAAAAAAAACTGATTCCAAGTACAGTAAAAACTCCACATATTAATAGACTCGGGACTTCACAAAATTATTAATATATGTAGTTTATTAATATAGGAAGGTATACCAAAAAAAATTGCTCGACAAGAAATATTTTAGTTTCAACAAGAAGGTGCACATAGTAACGAGGTCTTAAGCATATGCAAATCAAAAGATGGGATAACACTCTAAAAAATTACATCCTTTTCTCAAACAACAATAGATACATATTTTTCTTTATCTTAAATTTTGGTGTATCAAGATCTATAATTTTCCAATTATGTTTATTATATTAATATATAGAGATAAATTCTTTATGGTAGGATTAGAAAAATTTATTAATATTAAAATGTGGAGTTTATCACTATTTATAACTGGCCCAAGTGACTCGTATTTCTATCGGCCGCGTTGAGTTGGATATGAGACATTTGGTGTTTATTGTCTTGTTTTTCTCTCTTGACGTTTTGTTCTTTGTTCTTTTCTTTGGGTGATCGACTCCAAACTCGGTTTCCTTTTTTGTTTCGGTTGTATTTGTTGGGTTGAGGTACCCCCTAAGTACCTCTTTTTCAATGAATCCTTTCCTATTGACCGATCAAAAAAAAAAAATAACTGGCCCAAGTTGGGACCATTATTTTTTTATTAATATATAGAATTTATTAATATATGGAGTATCAATATATGGAGTTTTTATTGTATTACCTTATGGTTGGTAGCTGGAGCACTAAAGGCAACACCATTAGTAGCCCTAAAGTAACTGGAACAAAAGATTTAACGTTTACCACAAAGGAAAAGGAAAGGATCCACTTGCGAAGAAGAAATAATGAAAATTAAAATTCATCAAAAAAAAATATTTCCAAATATGGCTACAAATGCAGCGGTTAACACTTTATAATAGCCACTCTAACTAATTTAAGTCTTTAAAACATGACACTACAGAATTTCCTATGAGCTCCTTTTATTTTACTAAGAACGACGACTCCTAAAACTTTTATTTTTTCTAATAAATGAAACAAAGGTAGGGAAAACTAAATTTTGTTTCTTACTCATTATGTTACTCAGATACTGAGATACGTAATGAGTAACCAAGTGGTTCTATTTAGTGTTTGGAACACTTGGCATCGAAAGCATGCACTGTGGCTTTTTTTGACATTGTAGCATCAATTTAAACCAAGCAAGTCGAAGACCTTTATGTGGTCGAAAGCCCATTATAGTCTCTCTAACTGATGTATGGCTGATAGTATATGTCCTCCAAAAACCCAATTAAGATCAAGCAACTCGACCTGACGTTTGACCAATATTCCAAAGGAAAAATTGCTAAAAAAGAAAAGATAACAAATAAGGAGGAAGTATGAAGGCGCTGAAAATCATACCACAACTTCAAAGCCAAAGAAATTACTGAGTGCAAAGGCATTAACAAAAGTGTTGAGGTATAAGATTTACCTAGGTCGTCACACGCGAACTCATCAAAACCTGTGCTATATAATTTTCCCATTTTGTAGCTATGCACCAAAAATTAAATAAAATTGTACACCCATAAAAGATAAAAGTATCAAGATTAATTTATAGTATTCATGATAAAAGTACCAGTTTTCATGAGCAGCGATTACAGCCGCCATTACTGCTAACTGATTATAATTTTAATGCTATATGTGCAAAACAAATAGCAAAAAAATAGGTTAGTCAATAAAATCCTAAACATCAGGGAGCAAAAGAAAACAACAGAACCCTAAAAAGCAAAAAGAAACGTTCATGCAAATGTCCCACCTTATCAATATGCGACCTCGTCGTTGATCGTAGAAGAGGTACAGCAGCACCCCGATGAAAAAGCAAAACCCTAGCAAGAAAGAAAAAAAACTAAAACCGTGAGACGTTACCTTTGCTCCTGCTTTATATAGAGAGCATCCGACAAAATCTCTATTTTGGAAAGAAAATCTTTATGCTAAGAAACAGCACCCAATAATTACAAATATTGGTAATTTTGGTTAGCTACATTATTCTCATAGCACTGTAATACTATAATTATTAGTTGCAAATATATATTTTTTAGCATATCAAGACATAACAAAAAACAAAATCGGTTTTATTTAATTTAGTTTTTATTTTAGGCTTATTTGAAACCGAAATTCTTATCAATTTCTATGTCAATATGCTATCACATATCAGAAATTATGGTATGAAAAAATTAAGCAAATAGGAGAATAAGGTTTATTTTATTTTGATATTCACATTTATTTCTATTAGGAAATATTAAAGTGGAAATTTCTGATGAACCCATGTTTGGTTCCTCTCTCTTCTAGAAACCCATCATTAAGATAATATATATCTGTAGCCCAAAACACAAAATGTTCGGTTAAGATTAATAGTTAAGATTGAATTTAGGTTTTATATCTTTTTTTTTAGACTAAATTAACCTTTATAAATTACGATTTATTAAAGAATTTATTAGTGCAACTAATTTCACTTACAATCCGTCAATTTGGGATATTTGGTTATTCTCATTAATTAACCTGTTTCTATCTTTCTAGACTAGCTACCGTGATTTTCTCATTCTTCCATCTTCTCTCTTCTGTGTGATCGATTAGTTATTAGGGTTCTTCTACGTATTGAGCAAAATACAAAATCAAAACAGCCAACGATGTAAAACTGTATTGGATTTGATATTGATGTACCAGATGGTGGATCTACAAGAAAAAAAATATGGCAGGGACGAATACATGATCGAATAAAGAAGATGGATCTCCTTCGCATAACAAGATGTGGAGGAAGAAGAGCGTTCATTCTGTGACACTATTGAATATGATATGGATGCACCAGATGGTGGATCTACAAGAAAAAAATATGGCAGTGACGAATACATCGATCGGCTAAGAAGATAGATCTCCTATATGATCAGTAATATTTTCTAAGTAATCCTTGTCAACGCTTGGAACCATTTTGATGCTAGTGGAATTTTGATATCAGAAATTAGGTTTGGTTCTACTTGTCTGTTTACACAAGTTCTAATCTCAATGTAAAATAGCACTAGTTCAGTTTATAAGAAACACCTTGAAAAACTTATTTTTGTTATTTTAGTGGCGGGACAACATCTTGCAGGAATACAATTCCAAAATGGTACGCTTAGCAATGCAAACTGATTATGGTTTGCATACTGCAGCCGCGTAGGCGATTGACATGATATTTGGCGAATATTTCCTTTTTCAATTTTCACCCATCATTAGAGAAACAAAAGGGTTTTCAATTTCATCATTGAGTTTGCTATAAAGCTCCCAAGTTCTTGACTCCTACATATTTTGTATGAAAATTAATTTTTCGTACGTATGCTTATGAAAATTTGATTTTTCACATCTTTTATAATGATAAATTATATTTTCACCCTTAATAAAATTAGAATTTTCACCATCACCCTTGTGAAAATTAGAATTTTCACAAATTTTGTCTGATTTAATACCAGAAAATTTGATTTTTCACATCTTTTATAATGATAAATTATATTTTCACCCTTAATAAAATTAGAATTTTTCACCATCACCCTTGTGAAAATTAGAATTTTCACAAATTTTGTTTGATTTAATACCTGTGAAAATTAAAATTTTCATCGATAAACGTCTAAAAGTTGGAATTTCCACCAATATCACATAAGGGCGAAAATTTTTCACTAATTTTGCTTCAAGATTGGAATTTTCCTAAATCATCTCCATCTGAGTTTTCTTAGGAGTCAATGAGTCATTTTAGGGGAGTTTATTTAGGGGGTTGTTTTAGGAGTTGGCTTTAATCACGGGAGTTTTCTTAGGAGTCAATGAGTCATTTTAGGGGAGTTTATCTAGGGAGTTATTTTAGGAGTTAGTTTTTATCACAGGAGCTTTTATAGGATCAACTTTAACCACGTTTTTTTTAAATGAAATTAATTTCCTTAATTTGATATAAGGTTATTTTTGTAAATAATCCACATTTCTAACTAATTATGGGTTTCTTATATTTGGAATCTTAATGGTGGGTTTCTAATATAAAAAAATGAAAAATTGGGCTAGAAAAAAACTTCCCCAAATATTAAATATCTCTTAACATATGCATATATCCTAATAATTTTGATATCATACTCCAATATTTTCTTTCCTGTTATTTTGATATCCACATTTATTTTGATACCTTTCGAAATCATATTCCCATTTTTTTCTTTTGTTGCTGATAACGATTTTTTTTTCCTTTGGAAATCATATCCTAATGATTTTTTTTATTTATTTTTTGTTGTTGACTCCGTTTTTTTTTCCTATGGAAATCATACTCCTAATGATTTTGTATTATTTTTATTTGTACAGGATTAGCAAACCTTTCACTTGATGTATTCGGGCCATTCACAAATCGGATATTTTCTTTTAATCAAAAGATTTAAATTTGTTCTTTTAATCAGGTATATTCTAATGAATTTTTTTAGGTATTTAATACCAACTGAAAGTGTAATTGCAAGTATTTTTCTTTTATCCGTAGTTTGGCGCTGTAATTAGGTGATTTTATTACAAAAACTGTAAATGGACATTAAATTAGTTTTTTTATTCATATGATTGATTTAATTTTACGATGAAATCATGATGAACATTGCATATTTTATTTTATTTCATCAGATTTTATTACAAAAACTATAAATGGACATTGGACATTGGATTTTTTTTTATTCATATGATTGATTTAATTTTACAATGAAATCATGATGAACATTGCATATTTTATTTTATTTCATCATGATGAAATCGTTTTATGGTAAGATTTATGAAATCGTTTTATGGTAATGTTGAGGTTGTGTATATTTGATTTGATATGTTTCTAAGATTAAATAAGATTTAATAATTTTAGGAACTATTTTCTAAAATGTGATTGACCCAATAATATTTTATGGGACCAAAAGATTCTCTTGAATTCTATTGGCTGAAATTTAGAATGGTGGGCCAGAATCAACCAGAAGCTCCAATTAACCACGTCGTTTTTATACATAGAATTATAGAAATCGTACAATTACTTTCTTCAAATATCTTTATTCCTAAAATATTCCTAAATGTTGGCCACCCACAACTTATTTTCAAATGTGAACGAAATTATCACATGCTTAAAGAAAAAAGAAAAAAAAAAAAAAAAAAAAAAAAACACGCAATCATCGATCTTGGCGAGATACTGCAGAAAGAGACCATCATCTCTTAATCAAACTTCCCCATCCCAGAATTCTTCGATTGTCTTGAAGGGACCCCCACTCTCTTCAAGTTCGGGGACAAACATATCACCGGTTAGTCCCCTGCGCTGTGGAATTTTGCTGATCTTGACCAAATCATCTTTAGTAAGTTCCCAATCAAAGATCATTAGGTTCTCCTTTATCCTTTGTTCGTTGAAGCTCTTGACTAGGAAACTCACACCTTGCTCATACACCCATCTAAGGCAAACCTAAATTCATCATCATAAAATATCAGCTACCCAACAAGTAAATAATCAACTGATCGTGCAAACTAGATTTTAAGGTTTACAAACAGTACGTCTCAACAAATCGGGTAAGAAGCTGTGCCCATACCTAATATAGGCATCACTCTACCATTACTACTCAAAGTCACTTTAGGAATTATAGTCTCCATCCTCTCTGGGAAGCCTCAGTTTGGCGCAAACAAATCAACGACCACTACAAATTATTCTTAACTGATGTAGCAAATTTTCATTTCCAAGCAAACCAGAACTTCTTCTTATAAGATAGAAAGTAACTACTGGCACCGATAAAAAAAAAGAAAGTAACTACTGGAGCCATATCGATACCTAACTTTAAGCAATATACGAAAGTTACGTGTATTTAGTTAAGGGACTCGCCAAATATAACTTACACATAGTAAATGCTCAAGGGAAATATAAAAAAATCACCTTGTCCGCTGAGTATGACTCTAACCAGGCTGGAACATTATCCTCCCAGAAAATAGACCGGACAATATTACTTGCATTTTTGGCTAGTTCATGTTGACCAAGAGAGCGTCCCACCTAGCTAGTCATAGGGGATTCCAATTGTCTATTACAACTAGTTGTGTGCCGGTCAGATTAGTTGTCCTAAACTTTTAACAAATTTTCTTTGGCACTTATATTGGGACTTTGATTATGTAGAAATTCGACCAAGAGTCCCACTGCAATACATGCATTTCCTTCAGTTAATTTCATGATATCTCACAAATCCAATGTGCCAAATTGCTAATGAATACACCCTATCTTATAAAGCATTGCTTTTAAGAAATGTATACGCAATCATTGAGTGTGCCTACTTTCAGATCTCATTGTTAAGTAAATTTTCCTCCGGTACGAAATGCACCTTCAAAAGAAAAAATTGATATCAAATTGAATATCAAATTCAAAAGTACAAGTATGCTCCCAAATGATACTCTTACAAGTTCAAAAAAGAAAAAATTTCCTAAAACTGAAGTTCCTAACAAAATCTCGGGAGATAAAACTAATGGAGCATGGTTCTCTGTGGGGTTTAGATTTTCCACCTCTAAAGACTAATCGTGAAGAAATGTTTAGAGATCTCGCAAAAAATCACGATGACTTAATTATAGAAGATGTTGACGAGTTTGCTCATTGTCAATAAGCAGTGGTCTTTATCGTTCCGCCAATAGGCAGTGGTCTTTTTTGTTGTTTGCAACTTTGCTTTAGCTGTATTTATGTTTTGTTGCTTCTTTTGTGGGCAGTTCGCTCTTCAGTTGTATGCGCTCGCACACGACTTGTATGCCTTTTAATCTATCCTTTTGAACGATCAAAAAGAAAAATAAAAATAAATGAAATGCACCTTTAAATATAGCACTTGGCTCATTTAAAATGTGTTAGTAAGGTAGTAAACTCCCCGTTCCCTACGAGCAATCGTTGTGGGAATCCAAAGGTTTGGGTCAAGCTTCACAGAAGGACTACGTTTCAGTCAACCATAGTCGACGACAAAATCAAATGGATACTCCTGTTTCACATAAAATGACTCTGTTACATTTGCCAGGAGGCAAACTACAAATCCTAACCTAAATTCATCTAAATATTTTTCAAATTTTAATGAATGCTCAATTTTTTTGTCCATTAATTCACCTTATTAGCTATGTATTTGTCTTTCAAATTTTTAATCATCATTCAACAACAACAATCGCCGTTTGTTTAATCTAATATGAACAACTTCCCTCGACGCAAAGCTGAAATGGTATGCATATGTTCTTCAGGCATTTTTCATTTCTGCGACTTGAAAGCCAGCCTTATTATCTTGTATTGGATTTAAGTGATCCTGGTTAAAATATTTCTCATGTTTTTACGTGAAAACACTACAAAACCTGGGAACCCCATCTGCTAGTGGACTTTGTATAGTGCTAAGCAATGTTTTATGGCTGCAACCAGTTCACCCAACAATCATTCTTTCGCACTATATAGTACTGCCTCAATGTAAATTCACAAAATTGGTCAATTAACCCAATAACGACAATTCCTGGGTAAAAAAGACATGTAAAATTTGATACTGTTTAAATGAAAGAGAATGTAAAAATAGTCAGGATGTAAACAATTTCATCATACCCATTTTCAAATATTTTTTCTTATTTTTAATTTACATCAGGATGCATCTAGTTTCACCCTCGCTATTTTTTAAGTTTAAGCCAGGATGAATCCAGATTCATTCTTGCTATTTTTTTGGTGTGCATTTCACCCATACTAATTTTTACTCGTCCATTAGAACCATGTTTTAAAAATATTTGGGCCCCAATTTCTCATGTATATTCCAAGTGTAAACCAATTCTGTTGAGATTATTAGTCCCATATTGTCTGGCGATCTAAGATCCTGCGGTTTATAATCCTTAGGGCCACTTCATTCATAGTCAATTGGTTTTGAGTTGGATGCTCGTACTTTAACATGGTATCAGAGCAGGCTATTTGTGTCGAGTCATTTGACTGCACCTTTACTCCGCGTCACCCGATATAATTGTCCACGTGTTAGACCCAACGAGACTACATGTGAGGGGTGTTGAGATTATTAGTCCCATATTGTCTGGGTAATCTACGATCCTGTGGCTTATAATCTATCGGGTCACTCCACCCATTGCCAATTGGTTTTGAGTTGGATGCCCATATTCTAATATGGTATCAAAGCAGACTATATGCGACGAGTCGTTTGACCGCGCCTTTTACTCCGCGTCACCCGATTTAATTGTCCACGTGTTGGACCCAACTAGACTACATGTGAGAGGCGTGTTGAGATTATTAGTCCCACATTGTCTGGGCGATCTAAAATCCTGCGGTTTATAATTCGTAGGGCCACTCCACTCGTAGCCAATTGGTTTTGAGTGGATGCCCCTACTTTAATACTAGGCTTTGACCCATTAAAGATGCAGCTGTGAAGCCGTCAACACTACACTCTAGACACCAATCTTAATTTAACCTTCCACTAATGCATGATTTATTAAGGGATATCACTTTTGGCGGGGTGGTACCAATTCAGCGATCCGACATTCAGGATTTGTTAACATTTATTTTTCCTATATGGATTGGTATCACCTCCAAGTAATACTCGTATTCCCTCCTGAAATCGTGCACTAATGGACCCTCATTCATTCATAACTTCCCTAATCAAGGCGCTAATACAGTGATTGTTTACGAAAGGTTGGTTTTCATATGTCCGCCATCGTTGTAAAGACTTGGAATGAAACACTCTTGACGTATAGGAATAGTAGTTCGAGATGGCATACGTATGAAAATTATACGGATCCGGATAGGTCGGATTCGGTCAGAGAGTCGGTAAACGGTGCGTTGTTCGGGGAATAGTTCGGAATGGATGCGTGCATGTATAATTCGTTCTAAGAATATGAGTTCGGTATTGAAAATCGGCATACATTAAATTATTGGAAAATACATGTTAGTTGAGAATCAGAGAGAAATATGATTTAATATGAATATATAAAAGGTATCTCATTTATAATCACCAACCAAAGTGTGGTACAGTGGTTGGAACCTTGATTAATAACCTTCAGGTTCAGGTCATGATAGGTAATAATGTGGTTAGACATGATTTATTGGGCAGAATTTATTGTTAAAATTCATAAAAATGTTAAGGGCTAGTGAATATATAAAAGGTATCTCATTTATAATCACCAACCAGAGTGTACAGTGGTTGGAACCTTGATTAATAACCTTCAGGTTCAGGTCATGATAGGTAATAATGTGGTTAGACAGGATTTATTGGGCAGAATTTATTGTTAAAATTCATGATTTTTATGCGGCAAATAGTGTCGCAACTCGCAAGGAAGATTCGGTGGTCACACCGACAGATAGAGATGGTGGACCGATTTGGATCTTTTAGAATGCTATTGCTAGAGTAATTGATGGGCTGCTCAAAACCCGATTACATATGCACTAGATGTTGAAAATTACACTTCATCTTATTTTTGTTACCCTTTGGAAAACCTTTTAAAATACTTTTTAATGAAATCAGGGTGCATTTACAACCTGGCAAGATTGGGGTATACCCAAACTAATTGGGGTATACCCAATAAGATAAAATAGGGTCATTTTGAAGTAAAAGAGGTTACCCCTTAACCAAATATTTTTAAAATGGCAAAAATGCCCTTTTATAATTAACACTAAAAACCGATTAGGCTAATTAATTGAGTTTAGATAAAAATTTTGAAAATAAAAATTCAGTAGATTAAACTTTTAATCCGTCTTGTGAGTTCGATTAAGATCAAAAAATTTGGTTTTCAAAAATGTCAAAGGTCGGCAAGGTAGAGGTTTGAATAAGGTGTCTGGCTATATATGGCCGCATGGTCTTTGTTTGAATAAAATGCCGACCAATTTTAGCCGGCGGGTATTTAAATGAAGAACATGCCGACTTTATTTTTTGACACACATGAGAGGGCTATTGAAAAATATTAGTCGGCGAGGTCTACAAAAAACCACCGCATGTTGAGAAAAAAAACCCGTTTCGGCGGTTTAAAAATACCCCTTCCGACGGTATAAGTCAAGGTCTTCAAAAATACCCCGCTCACGGCTGTTGAAAAAATTCTGATCGTCGCCATGGATGTTATGAAAAGTCGGCAAGATATGCATGTTACGACCTTGTCACCAAAAAAACAAATCATAATTTTCGATTTCCAACCTAACATAACAATCAATCACACAACACAATGATGTGTTTGAGTTTAAACATCATTTATAGTCTTCTTTTCGCTGGTAGAGTCAACAATTTTTTTGGAAAATCAAAGTTGAAGATTTTTATATGACTTTGGTTGATGGAAGATGAAGATGAAGAAGAGAAGAGAAGATTAAGAGTTGTTTAGTTTTTTAATTTTAGGGTTAATGAAATTAAGAAACGAGTTTATTTTTAAGATTTAATTAGTTCAAGGGTATTAAAGTAAAATCAAGCCAGGATTTATAAGGGCAGACCATGCCCCCTTGATTAAAGTAAAATCAAGCCTTTTTAATAATGACACACCATGCCCCCTTGAAATTGGGTATACCCCAATTAATCTGGGTATACCCCAATCAAGCCAGGATTTACAAGGGCAGATTTGTAGAATTTACACTTTTCCTATCCAAAAATCTTATACTCCATGTGCATAATTGTATCATCCTTGGTCGTTTATTCTATCAGGTCTCTATCACGCAAAATATAGTTGGAAAATAAGATGTGAATCCGACCTATCCGGATCCAGTAAGACGCGTTTAGAATTAAAATTGTGAAATGACCGATCATAATAGGACTTTGGATTTATTTACCAAGAGTTCAACTTTACCCAGTTAGTTGGTTCACATCTATCTCACTACTCCTCGTACAGTCGTACTAATAAGTGTCAAGTACCCGATTATCTTTACCCATTAAAGATGCAGTTGTGAACCCGTAGATACTAGACACCAATCCTTAAACTTCAACTGCCCCCTCGTTCATTCGCAACTGCCCTCATGAACACGTTAATACAGTACTGGTTTATGAAAGGTTGTTTTTCGTATGTCCACCTTCATTTTCCTACTTTTATAGAACATTCCTGCTTTATATCTAGTTTAACTCTGTGATAGTTCGATTAGAAACATTATGAATTAAAAGCCACGTAAAAGAATTGGGGCAAAAACTATAGCAAAGAATTGATGTATTTGACACTGGTCTTTAGCTTCTAACAAATGCGGTCCTGATTTACGACTGAATTCACGTTAATCCAGTGATGCATGAGAGGTTGTTTCTTGTGCATGTCCATCACCATCTTTTTCTGTTTTGTCGACTCGACATGAAAGCAGCTCCGCGAAATCCATTCACACTTTGTGGCTAGAAACACTATGAATCAAAAGCCACATGAGAGAATCGGTTCCAAGGCTAAATCTGTAGCAACTCAATTGAGTTGACGTACGTACGTATTTTGCCTGACACTGATTTTTAACAGTAATGTGTCCCTTGTTCATAATTCCATAATTTAAAAACGTTAACACATAGGGATAGGATCTACTCAATTGAATTGACGTATGTATTTTCAAATGAAAACTTGAAAACTAATGTGTCCGCATTACCATCATCTTAAAAACTAATGTTGCCCTTGTTCGTAATTGCTCTAATGAAAACACGTTTTTTTTTTTTTTTTTCATATATTTATTAAAGAAACTATGAGGAAATTACACGAGGGTATCTAGTACCCATGGAATCGCCGAGTACAATTTGACTAATGAAATTTGGGATTGTCTGTTCCCATATTTTGGTTCCAAGATTTCCTGTCTGGCTTCCATCCGCTGCGTGATTGGCCAGTCTGTCTGCCGCTTGGTTTCCCTCTCTGTAGTTGTGTTGGATGGCTGTGTGTGGTATGTGATTGATACGATGCTTTATTTCTGCTATCATTCTCTGTAAATACCACGGTGCTGTTGTAGGTGAGGTAACAAACCGCATTAAATTTTCAAAATCTGTCTCGAAAAGGACTTTCACCCACTGTCTTTCTGTCGCGGTTCTTGTGGCTAGCAGCAACGACCAGGTTTCTGCAATTAAGCCAGTAGTAATTCTTAGTGGTTGCGCGAGAGCCATGATGACTTTTGCTTCTGAATTCCTGCAAATAAAGCCCGTCCCTGCAATTCCTGGGTGTCCTCTAACAGCGCAATTTGTATTTATTTTTATCAATCCAAAATGGGGAGGACCATCCTACCATTAATGAAAACACGTTGATACTGTGGTAAATCCATGCAAAAGTAGTTTTCCGAAAATCCATCATTTCCTACTTTATCAACTCGGAATAAAGCTCTGGATCCAGTAAAACTTTGTCCTCACCGACACTATCAATCAATTAAACTTTGTCCTCACCGACACTGATTTTTAACAGTAATGTGTCCCTTGTTCATAATTCCATAATTTAAAAACGTTAACCCATAGGGTTTGGGCTAAACATGATTTCGGTTTTCCGTCGGAACCGGACCGAACCAGATCGATAAGGAAGAAACCGAACCAAACCATTTACTAATGGATTGGTTATGGTAAAAAAATTGAAAACCGACATTCTTCGGTTCGGTTTGGTTTGACCAGAAAACCGAACCAAAAACCAATGGAAAACCGACAAGTACAGCGCCGTTGATTAAAATCAAATAGATTTAATCTATCCCGTCCATCTCACACTTTATAAACCTAAGTTATACCCTTACCGTACGAGATCATATTTGGAGCATGAAGAACTTGGAGTTCAAGTATTTTGAATCTGTAATGTTTATGTTTTGAACTATGCTTATAAACTTGAGTTATGAATTACGCTTGTGTGTTAATTACATTCAGTGGTAGGTTAAAAAATTCAAATGCGTTATTTTTTTTTTTTTTTTTAAAGATTTCAACCTGTTTTTTTGAATGACATACAATCGGTTTTCCATTAACCCAATGGAACAAACCGAAACCGGCTAAAACCATTTAGAAACCGAACCAATCGGTAGCTCCTAAATTCCCAAAATTGGTGATTTCGTCAAGGAAGAAATTTGGGGCAACTTTATAATCGGAAGTCATATTAACTACCGATTAGTCTAGTTCCCAAATTCGAAAAAATGACATTTCTGCAAAAACAAAATTTGGGGAAACTTGTATAATCGGAAGTCTTATTAACTACCGATTAATATAGTTCTCAAATTCGAAAAAAATTGAGATTTCTCGCAAAAACAAAATTTGGGGCAAGTGTATAATCGGAAGTGAAAATACTTCCTTTGACTCTACCGATTATACAATGATTGCCCCAACAAAATAGAACCGTTGGAACTCTAAACTCTATATAAGGATTGTATCCTTTTACTCTCTATGGAACACAAATACCTTTAAACTCTCTCAACGTCATCTTCAACATAATGGCCCAACCATTCATTAATCCCTACGAGTTCACGATCGAAGAAGATTTATCTTTATGTAGGCGCTATGTCCAATTCTATCCGAGACGAGAGAAGAACGTAGGCAAGGAGGCATAATGAGTATGAGTTATTTGGGGAAAATTCACGAAAAATTGCTCACACCACACCGTGGAACCCAAACAATCGTCAATCGCTGATCTTTTCTCGCCGAGTTGGTTCAATAAACAGACACGCGAAGAATTTGTCCATTTAACTTATCTTGTGAATCAATATCGATTGAGGGGGTGAAACCAATGATGAGGTTATAGAACGATCTCTCGGGGAATGGCGGAGATGAAAAAGATCAAGCTTCCGTTATGAAACTCATTTTAGAATCCTTAGGGCGATGGAAAGATTTAATACGTTTGGGACTCGTCCAACACGTCCACGACGCTAATCACAATACCTTGTAATAGAATCAAGGGAGTTCAATGTAAAATTATGATGATGCGTAGGTGATATTGTTATGAATTTCAATATATTTATTAAAATCGGAAGTTTTAATTGTTGATCTAACTACCGATTATACTCCAACGGCTAGTTTGTTCAAAAGAAACTAGTCGTGCCTCGAAAACCACACACACATCGGTTGATAATACATATTGATAAACCTCCGATTATACTACTCTAATGAAACCGAGAACTCGTTGACAAAACATCCTATAATCGGAAGTATATAACAATAAATATTTACCGACACGCATAATCGGGTGCTTTGTTCAAATATTTCCTACCGACAGCGTAATAATTGTACGACTTTTCAGTATGTCTTGTAAAAGTACGCATCAACGGCCATATTTTCAAAAAAAAAAAAAGACGTTGGGACTCTCATCTATATAAGAAGGGTAAACTATTCTTATTTATGCACCAAACAACATATATATAGCATCGTGTATTCTACAAATAGATTTTCTATCGTCTACTCTTGTGAATTCATTCTATATCTCAACTTACAAGCATGGAAACGTTTGACGCAACTGAAGATTTGGTCATTGTGAAAACATGGTATCGTGAAACAAGACGTGAAGATGTCATAGCAGGAAGGTTAACACCCGAAGTCTTTTGGGCGAGGGTATATAGCCAATTTGTGCGAGAGTATGGAAATCCAATGCAAAGATCACTCCAACAAGTTCATGATCGTTTCCGACTTGTCCAAAAAGGGGTAAATGATTACATAACGATACAAAAGAGGATGTTTAACACTACCCACTTAAGCTTGTCGATCCAACAATTTGTAAGTATAACGCTCGGTTATTCTTTTTAAATAACACCGGGTGTCTAATCTTTCTTACTAAAATGAATTTGACATTATTTTATGTTTGTTTATGTAGGAGACACTCGCAAAAAGACTGTACTTAGTAGAAAAGGGTGAAGAATTCACTTATGATGTAAGTTACGAATTCCTGAAGTCCGTCGCAACAGTATAAATGTTGATTGATGGTTACAATCGGAAGTTATTATTTTATATTGTCTACCGATTCTGGGAAGATTTTCACTTTTTGTCGACTTTGGTGACAATCGGAAGTTTATGCAATATGTTGTCTACCGATTCTGAGAAAAAATTTTAGTTTATTTTTTGTCAGAGTTAGGAGACAATCGGATGTTTATGTAATATGTAATCTACCGATTCTGGGAAAAAAATTTCAGTTGTTTTGTCAGCCTTACAATCGGAAGATAAATTCAAAAAGTTAATAACCGATTATAATATTGATTGAGTATGTTTACAAAAGCTTGTATAATCGGTTGATATATTAAAAATATAACTACGGATTATAGCTTTATACTTCACAGTATTTTCCACAAAATTCCAAAAAAAACATGTACAAATAGGGCTTTCCAAAATACATATAATTACATATAAGGGGATGAACATTCAAAAGTCGCCTCAACAAAGATATCTCCACCACCAAACTATAATAACTAGCCATTAACCCACCCAAAATCACTTGAAACACAGAAATAAGAATAATATACTGATACTAGTCATATTTAAAGAATCCTGCCTCGAAGCACGAGTGTAACCCAAAGAAAAGTCATAACACACAACTTCCAAAATGTTCTTTTTAAAAAAAAAAAGAAGGGTGAGAGAGAGAGAGAAAAGAATGAGAAAATTAACAATAGAGCCTTTCAGGTCATTAGGGCGCTCATAATTTTCCTTGTTACGCCATCTCTGCCTTGGCGTCCGCCAACAACTGCTCCTCCTCCTCTAGCGTCTTCTTGACCTAGGCGATATGGTCTACAACCTCACTCGTCTCTTTAATCAGGAGCTGCTGAGTCTCCCGCAAAGTCTGTAAATTAGCCCGTATATAAGCAACCCTTTCCTCGAGACCAGCGACAATTCCTGGCAATTGATTCCAACGAGCGTTCGCCCTTGTCTCGGCCTCCTTCCAAAGGGCATCTAGCCACCCAATGTTGAAACGCATGTTGGAAGCGTCGTCAATTATTCGACGCCAGCTCTGCAGCTGCACGCTAGAAGGATGATCACCAGGGTCTACCATCTCGCTCAATACGTCCAAGACGTTCAAAGTATGAGACACAAGAACGTTAGCATTGTGAAATACCGCGTCTGAGGCGATATGGCCGTGCTGCATTGCCACTTGAGTGTATAATGGCTCGTAGTGGGGAGGCACCCAGAATCTAAACACCGAAACGTAATTCCCCCCATCACGAACGTGGCGTTGCTCTATGGGTCTGTCTGAAAGGAAGAAAACAGGCGGATCCTTTCGCTCTCCACCAGTCAGGAGATTGGGCTGAGCAATCTGTTCGGGCGCTGTCGTCTGACGGCAATGATCGCTCAGAGTCTTGGTCCTTTTCACTTTGTCACAACCATCTCTAACTTCTAAAAGATCCTGCTTGCCCATAGCCTAGAGATATTTACCAGAGAATGTACGTCAATTGGTAAAAATGATGCCCAAAAAAAAAAAAAAACCAACTTACGAGGGAAGAAGCCACAACGCCTATGCGACTTGTAGAAGAAGCTGAAGATGAGGATCTCTCAACTGAAGCACCCAAATCAAGAGCCTGTCGGTCTCTTCGCCCTAAAGAATCCAAGAGGAAAGAGGGTGAGGAAAATTTTAAAGAGAGAGAGAGAGAGAGAAACACCTCTTCATATAACCTCCCCCTTACGCGTATATATATAAGGCAATATGCTATTTAATGAGGAAAATACAATGAACGAACACGTGCTAATCTAACGAACAAAGTACCTGATGGTCCCTGCTGAGACATCACCGGCTGATTCGGTAAAACATCAGGACCAAGTACGGAGCTAGAACCATCACCAACAGACCGGGCTGGGATAATCTCTTGACGCCGCTTTTTAAGTAGAGCTACAAATTCTATATGAAAATGATAGTCTAGAGGAGATCGAGGAAACCGCGGAACATGAACTATATCAGCATCACGGCGTGCCTTCCTTTCAGCAAACCTCGGTGGTAGATCCTTCACGTCAATATTAATCCATTCATGAGAAAAGTATTGTAATGGGCCATGCGAAGGGGCATCCGACTAAAAGACGAAGTAATAAGCATCCAAGGAAGGTCATTAAAGAAAGAAGCGGTAAAAGAGAAGCAGGGCAAGAGTTACCTCAATCTCCTGAGGAACAACTCCACAAAGGTTACGGACGACGTTTTTGATCTTTGAAGAGGAAGGCAACTTTATTTTCCCTTTACCCCGAGAAGAAGGGGCTTCAACACACCTTCTCTTCGCACCAGAAGCCAGCCCATGAGATCGCATAATCTCGAGGGTATCCTTGTGCGTCCTAAGCGATAGAGCTCCAAGACGTCTGGCGGGGGACCCATCACGCCATCAATCGCTAGAGCATGATGCACGTCTTCCATCTCATGCACCCAATATGAAAACTATTTATGTGTAACCTTCAAATACCGAACAAGCTGAGGGACTTTTAAGGGGTTAAAGGGCGGGTGTGACAACCGCGGCACTTTATCCCTGAAGAAAAACGCATGAAACTCTCCTCTACCATTTGCGGTCCGAAGAGCATGAAGGCGAAAGATAAGAACCGGTCCCTTGGTCAAAACCTCCGCTCAAGGAGCAACACGATTCAAATTGTAAGCCTCAAGAAAATATTCTCCTTGTAAAAACCCTAAGGTACTCACTCGCGCCACAAAGAGCCAAAATTGCAAGCATCAAAAGTAGGAGAGTCCAAGGCGACATCCACAAAGTTCTCAGGAAAGAGCGATACAAACCGATGACAAGCCTCTCCACATGCATTGTCATCGTATGGGCGAAAAGTGAATTCGTTTATATCATCCAGTAGAGGCGCTAAACGAACAGTCGGTTTGGCGACCGCCTTCTCATAGAGAGCTGTTCGAGGGAAGGAAATAGGGTAAGTGATGGTGCTTTCTATGCCATCCTCCGCGGTAACAACCCGCTCACCAGTAAGCTCCGAGACCTTTGTCTCTGGCCTATAACAGCAATAATGCTCCCATCCCCACATCTGCATGAAGTTAGCAGGAAGGAACGTCTCAATTGTGAAGGAGGCGTCATTGGATTTCTGAATATCACTTACCAGAAGTCCAGACAATGATATAGTCCTCCCAGAAAAATGGGCGCCAAAGGAAACGAGACACCACGTGACATGAGTATTTCCATGATCATTGACTCATCCCTCACAGCATTAGTTGAAGAATGTTCAAAGAATTCGTGAGAAAGAAAGTAAGACAAGAAGGCGTCCAACTCATGTCGCTTGGTAGATCCAGCAGGAGGAGAAGGGGGTTCCCATCCAGACTCACACACAAACTTAGGCGCCCACATCTTCACCTACAGGTTTAAGGTGGCTCGCTTGGCAGACCCTCTGGGAATTGCATGGGCGTCGCTCCTCTGCAGAAAATACCCCTTCCCCTTTCTTGGCGCAATTTCTCTGGCATATTTCTCGATGATCCAACGTGAGTCTCAGTGCCTCGAAGGCGCATTCGCTTTGCGACTAACTTCCTCGAATCTGTGCGTGCTTGCTTCAAAATCCCAAGATGAGTCCATGTCAAAGATCGATGACTACCCGATGCTTCTTTAAAATCGTGACTTTCGTAGAGGGAAGGCCAGTCGAGACACCACATCTTCTAATTTTGGCGATGCATCCCCCAAGCGAAGAGGCATGTGTGAACCAAGGGAAGCCACCTAAGAGATAGAAGAATCATATCCCTATTGTTCCTAGTAAGACGCCTATAGCGTGACGAAGAAAGTGCCTCCATCAACCCCAGCTTAATGATTAGATCCTTAAGTAGGGAATCAAAAGCATGTACTTGATCCACGGATGCCATTCTGGACAAGAAGTCGCCCGAGAAAGAAATTCTATCTTTGGAAGAACAAAGTCGCCACGATTAAGACGTACTCGACAAAAGGAAGTGATGGGAAGGAGAGGTGGATGCTCGATTTCGTTCTCAATGAGCCAATCACTGGTTTCTTCGTCTACCACCGGAGGGTCAAAGGCGGTCGGTTTACTAATTTGTCGAAGAAATCTATCGTCTAAGAGGGAGGCGACGAAACGCCCGGGTGGCAACCCGCCTGAGCTTTTCAAGTGGACTTGTTGGATAAGAGGGTCGCCAAGTTCTTACCCGCCCAGAGCAAAGATTCTCTCCTCCTCTAATAAAATATGAAGGAGGTGAGGCGCCTCCTCCTCGCCAACAGAGCCGCCATCACCAGAAGAACTCTCACCTTTGAACTATCGTATTCGCTCATGAAGAAGATGTCGCCCAGAAGATAAATATGATAAAGAGAGAATGAAGAGGGAAAGAGAGAATGAAGAGGGAAAGTGTTTGAAGGAATGAAGGAAGATGAAAACGAAACCAGTATTTATAAACGGAAAAGAGGCACGATCAAGGGTAATTGAAACGACATGACAGAATTAGAAAAGACGCTAACTCTATTAAATAACCGTAGGAAATAACCGCTCACAACTATCCCACGTGTCATGATAACAACACGTGCCACTACAAAATCCTCAAGAAAAACACGAATCGACAAGGCATGAAACTAAGAATGGATGAAGAGCAAGGTCGCATGCGAGGACAAGGGGACTTACAAGGAGTAAGTCTTTCAAGAGTTAATAGTAACAAAGGGACTTGCCAGGAGCAAGTCTTAAGAAACACAAGAACAAGGGGACTTGCAAGGAGCAAGCCTTAGGAATTGTAGAAACAAGGGAATCTGCAAAGAGAGTAAGTTCGTACGAGAACAAAGGGGACTTACAAGGAGTAAGTCTTTCAAGAGTTAATAGTAACAAGGGGACTTTCCAGGGGCAAGTCTTAAGAAACACAAGAACAAGGGGACTTGCAAGGAGCAAGCCTTAGGAATTGTAGAAACAAGGGAATCTGCAAAGAGAGTAAGGTCGTACGAGGACAAAGGGGACTTAAAAGGAGTAAGTCTTTCAAGAGTTAATAGTAACAAGGGGACTTGCCAGGGGCAAGTCTTAAGAAACACAACAACAAGGGGACTTCCAAGGAGCAAGCCTTAGGAATTGTAGAAACAAGGGAATCTGCAAAGAGAGTACAGACGCCTGAAGAAGAGCAACTCTGTAGAGGAGAACATCTCACCCCAGGAGATGAATGAATACCCTGTATGGGCGATGAACCAACATCACTTTGTACCTTGACGAGAGGTGTCCTTTCAAGTAGCAGGAGTGCATAGAAGGCCGCCTGAGATATGTAATAGATCGTTGAGGAGGCTAACGCCTCGCCCAAACATCCAGGGGACTTAATGTAGATACCTAAAAAAATACCAAGAGATAGAAGAATCATATCCCGGTTGTTCCTAGTAAGACGCCTATAGCGTGACGAAGAAAGTGCCTCCATCAACCCCGACTTAATGATTAGATCCTTAAGTTGGGGATCAAAAGTATGTACTCGATCCACGGATGCCATTCTGGACAAGAAGTCGCCCGAGAAAGAAATTCTATCTTTGTAAGAACAAAGTCGCCACGATTAAGACATACTCGACAAAAGGAAGTGATGGGAAGGAGAGGTGGATGCTCGATTTCGTTCTCAATGAGCCAATCACTGGTTTCTTCGTCTACCACTGGAGGGTCAAAGGCGGTCGGTTTACTAATTTGTCGAAGAAATCTATCGTCTAAGAGGGAGGCGACAGAAACGCCAGGGGTGGAAACCCGCCTGAGCTTTTCGGTGGACTTCTATTTGGATAAGAGGGTCGCCAAGTTCTTACCCGCCCCAGGAGCAAAGATTCTCTCCTCCTCTAATAAAATATGAAGGAGGTGAGGCGCCTCCTCCTCGCCAACAGAGCCGCCATCACCAGAAGAACTCTCAGCTGCTGAACTATCGTATTCGCTCATGAAGAAGTTCAGATGTCGCCCAGAAGAGAAATATGATAAAGAGAGAATGAAGAGGGAAAGAGAGAATGAAGAGGGAAAGTGTTTGAAGGAATGAAGGAAGATGAAAACGAAACCAGTATTTATAAACGGAAAAGAGGCACGATCAAGGGTAATTGAAACGACATGACAGAATTAGAAAAGACGCTAACTCTATTAAATAACTGTAGGAAATAACCGCTTCAACTATCCCACGTGTCATGATAACAACACGTGCCACTACAAAATCCTCAAGAAAAACACGAATCAGACAAGGCATGAAACGGAAGAATGGATGAAGAGCAAGGTCGTACGAGGACAATGGGACTTACAAGGAGTAAGTCTTTCAAGAGTTAATAGTAACAAAGGGACTTGCCAGGAGCAAGTCTTAAGAACACAAGAACAAGGGGACTTGCAAGGAGCAAGCCTTAGGAATTGTAGAAACAAGGGAATCTGCAAAGAGAGTAAGTTCGTACGAGAACAAAGGGGACTTACAAGGAGTAAGTCTTTCAAGAGTTAATAGTAACAAGGGGACTTTCCAGGGGCAAGTCTTAAGAAACACAAGAACAAGGGGACTTGCAAGGAGCAAGCCTTAGGAATTGTAGAAACAAGGGAATCTGCAAAGAGAGTAAGGTCGTACGAGGACAAAGGGGACTTAAAAGGAGTAAGTCTTTCAAGAGTTAATAGTAACAAGGGGACTTGCCAGGGGCAAGTCTTAAGAAACACAACAACAAGGGGACTTCCAAGGAGCAAGCCTTAGGAATTGTAGAAACAAGGGAATCTCGCAAAAGAGAGTACAGACGCCCAAGAAGAGCAACTCAGTAGAGGAGAACATCTCACCCCGGAGATGAATGAATACCCTGTATGGGCGATGAACCAACATCACTTTGTACCTTGACGAGAGGTGTATTTTCAAGTAGCAGGAGTGCATGGAAGGCCGCCTGAGATATGTAATAGACTGTTGAGGAGGCTAACGCCTCGCCCAAACATCCAGGGGACTTAATGTAGATACCTAAAAAAATACCAAGAGATAGAAGAATCATATCCCGGTTGTTCCTAGTAAGACGCCTATAGCGTGACGAAGAAAGTGCCTCCATCAACCCCAGCTTAATGATTAGATCCTTAAGTTGGGGATCAAAAGCATGTACTCGATCCACGGATGCCATTCTGGACAAGAAGTCGCCCGAGAAAGAAATTCTATCTTTGTAAGAACAAAGTCGCCACGATTAAGACATACTCGACAAAAGGAAGTGATGGGAAGGAGAGGTGGATGCTCGATTTCGTTCTCAATGAGCCAATCACTGGTTTCTTCGTCTACCACTGGAGGGTCAAAGGCGGTCGGTTTACTAATTTGTCGAAGAAATCTATCGTCTAAGAGGGAGGCGACAGAAACGCCAGGGGTGGAAACCCGCCTGAGCTTTTCGGTGGACTTCTTTGGATAAGAGGGTCGCCAAGTTCTTACCCGCCCCAGGAGCAAAGATTCTCTCCTCCTCTAATAAAATATGAAGGAGGTGAGGCGCCTCCTCCTCGCCAACAGAGCCGCCATCACCAGAACTCTCAGCTGCTGAACTATCGTATTCGCTCATGAAGAAGTTCAGATGTCGCCCAGAAGAGAAATATGATAAAGAGAGAATGAAGAGGGAAAGAGAGAATGAAGAGGGAAAGTGTTTGAAGGAATGAAGGAAGATGAAAACGAAACCAGTATTTATAAACGGAAAAGAGGCACGATCAAGGGTAATTGAAACGACATGACAGAATTAGAAAAGACGCTAACTCTATTAAATAACTCTGTAGGAAATAACCACTTCAACTATCCCACGTGTCATGATAACAACACGTGCCACTACAAAATCCTCAAGAAAAACACGAATCAGACAAGGCATGAAACGGAAGAATGGATGAAGAGCAAGGTCGTACGAGGACAATGGGACTTACAAGGAGTAAGTCTTTCAAGAGTTAATAGTAACAAAGGGACTTGCCAGGAGCAAGTCTTAAGAAACACAAGAACAAGGGGACTTGCAAGGAGCAAGCCTTAGGAATTGTAGAAACAAGGGAATCTGCAAAGAGAGTAAGTTCAGCATTTAGAACAAAGGGGACTTACAAGGAGTAAGTCTTTCAAGAGTTAATAGTAACAAGGGGACTTTCCAGGGGCAAGTCTTAAGAAACACAAGAACAAGGGACTTGCAAGGAGCAAGCCTTAGGAATTGTAGAAACAAGGGAATCTGCAAAGAGAGTAAGGTCGCATGAGGACAAAGGGGACTTAAAAGGAGTAAGTCTTTCAAGAGTTAATAGTAACAAGGGACTTGCCAGGGCAAGTCTTAAGAAACACAACAACAATGGGACTTCCAAGGAGCAAGCCTTAGGAATTGTAGAAACAAGGGAATCTGCAAAGAGAGTACGAGACGCTTTGAAGAAGAGCAACTCAGAGAGGAGAACATCTCACCCCAGAGATGAATGAATACCCTGTATGGGCGATGAACCAACATCACTTTGTACCTTGACGAGAGGTGTCCTTTCAAGTAGCAGGAGTGCATGGAAGGACGCCTGAGATATGTAATAGACTGTTGAGGAGGCTAACACCTCGCCCAAACATCTAGTGGACTTAATGTAGATACCTAAAAAAATACCAAGGGAGAAGTGCGCCCCCCCCCCCCCGTATCCAAAAGAAGGCATGAAGCAGTGCCCCACCTAATGGGGAGGCATCAGGTCCTCCACTTATCCCGAAGGAGGTGCTATTAAGCGAGTCATTCCCCATAGCGTCCAAACGCACGTGCAGCGGTTAGAAAGGACATACCTTCTAGAAGAATATGAGGTACAGTTGTACAGTCATAAGAGGCAGTAGTAAGATAAGTAAAATATAAAAGGACACACACCTAACACTCCCATTTGAGGAAATAACTATAAATAGGGTCCTTTCCCAATGAAAGGACTCAAGGATATCATTGTGGGAAATTGTGTTCTACTTCTAGGAACTAGTCTCTACAACCTACTTATCTCAGACCACTGTATATTCCTTTTGTGTACACCCACCACCATCTCATCACGAATCGAGGCCAAGCTCTAACCCCACATATCACCGATTTAATTCTTCTTAGTATTCTATGCAATCATAACGATCATCCTACCTTGACTTATCATCATTATACCGAGAACCAATACTCTCTGCCGCTGTTTACATGGCTGGTAAAGAGGATGAAGGTGCCATCCCCCTAACATAAACAGGGTGCCTTTATAAATTCTATGTTTGCGACAACTTCGCGCACTTTTACTTGCTACAAATGCCCATAAAATCTTCATACGATGTCGAATGACTTCGTTCTTTTCGCCGTTGCCTTCGCATTTCCATCCTCATCAAGGTGATAGCAAGTACTCCTAGATTTGAACGAGTCCCACTTGGTCTTTGGTCCTTCTCCGCTTGCAGCTAACTTTTATTGCACAATTAAGTGCCAATTTGCTTCTTTTGGATGACTCACCTAACTAAACATAAATAAGGCAAAACAAACGTAATATACAATAATTTTCAAGAAACTAAGGAATTACTAGCATGGATTCGACACTAAATATATGCAAAATATGCACTTAACAAACTCTCCCAAAGAAAGGAACAAATTAAATACGGAATATATTTTGTTCTTAACCTCTAAGCATGAACCGAGATATTTATTTCCCTGTTTTGATCGTGACTCCTCTTTTCTCGTTAACAAACCCATTACTTTACCTGTCTTGTTGAAACAAACCCATTCCGACGAGAATCTTCGAAAATATCTCTTCCAAATATGGAATAGACTTCCGGTCCCCTTTTTTGTTGAGATATATTTGGAAATATGCTCTTTCGTCGAATCTAATACACATACCATCTCCGGTTCATCCAAGCAGGACCAAACGAATCCATACCCAAGTAAAACTCTGCCTAAATCTCGTTCAAATTCAATCTAGTAAAATAGCTGCAACCGAATTTTCAAACCAAACATTTCAAGCTAATATTCTGATTTCAAACGATGAAGATAGGTGCCCCTTATCCAATACGGGGGTGCCAATAACAGCTGGGTGGAAATAACCAATACTTGGGGTGCCTTTATCAATTCTCTTGGTTTCCTTTAGTACTTTTCTTGGGTGCTTCCAACATATTTCCAGGGCTCCTTTAACGCATATTTGGGGTTCCTTTAGTATTTTCTCATGGCGGTCCAAATACCACTTTTCGAGCCAAATTCTCCGCAAAAACTTATTTCTCCAAAAACACCTACAAAGACATTAAAGAACCATATAAGTACTAAATCGAGCATTATAATTACCCAAAATTGAGACCATATCATATACATAAATGTGTCTATCAAATACCCCCAAACTTATTATTTGCTAGTCCTCGAGCAAAACTGAAACAAATAAAATCCTAACTCACAGTCGCAGGCATCGCGATTGCACTTAGCGTGTGCAACAATCCTTTAAACCCCTAGTCGCCCTAGTGGCCGAGTTATAGTCTCGGGAGGTTTTATTAGAGATGTACCCATAAAACCTTTACTCCAAACCCTAGATATCTATGCAGAATCTTGGAATAGCACTAATGAACCTCCTTGGTTGGCATACTCTCATTGACTATAAGAGGAAGTACCCTGATACTAAATTCCAATTGATGTACACGAGTTTTCACTCACATACTAAAATTCATATAATAAGTGACAGAGCTCTACTCAGATAGTCTCACTATGGACATCAATATCCGTAATCAAACAAATCATATGAATTGATTAAGAAGATGGAAATAGAAATAGATGGTTTCGAATGGACGTCAATGCCAAGATGAATCCTATGACCTAATGGATTGAGATACTGATCTGGAATAATATCAACACAGCTAACATATACAAGTTAACCAGTGGTCGATAATCCTAATTCTAGATTAACTCGTCTGGGATATACAAGGGAACCATCGGTCGATTTTATTGAACAATTTATTCTGATTGTTCTGATGGTCTGGTCTCAATTTCTTTTTTTCTTTTTATTTTTTATTTTTTATTTTTTATTTTTCTTTAAATAGTAACTCAATCACCTTACTTCAATTGTGCAAAAAATAAAAACCGAAGTAATAAGATGATTCCGAGATACGGTGAAACTATCATGTTATTTCTAACACATGAGCTCTGTGCTTTTATGAATAGAATTTATTTAGATGTTTCCATCTACTCATATTGGTTCCTCAACTCCTACAACCAAGATGCTTCCATCTACTTAGAGCCATCCTTAATAAGCATAAATTTCTAGGCTCTGGAGTTAAATTAATGCAACTAAAAAGTTTCTCCCATACCCCCAAACTTAAATCTAACATTGTCCTCAATGTTCTAAAGATAAAAATAAAAGCATGAACAAGGAGAAATTGTTGCCATTTGAATCAAAAGAGTTAAGAAAAAGATATTACCGTGTTGCATGAGCATGGGTTACCTCCCAAGAAGTGCTAAGTTTAACGTCTTCAGCCATACTAAGAACGAATTAGTCACCTCATAGAATCATAACGTAATAGCCTAAATATCTGTAGGTCATCAAAACCAAATGGAGCCACCAAAAATAAAAAGAATCTGCAAAATGCCAAGAAAATGAACAAATAAAGCATACCCTTGTCTAGTTTCCTGTTTAAGACAACTACATCTAGCTGTGGGTCAGGTTCAGGTTCAATAAAGGGGTATAAATAAAATATTTTCATAGGATGCACCTCCTCATAAGTAAGATCCGAAGGTTCGGGTTGTAAGGTATGGAAAATTTAGATGCACATAATAATAACTGAATAATTGAGGATCCTCTAAGTCAAACAGATTTTACTCAAACAAGCTTGACCACAATGGAAGTGGTGGTCATTCTTAAGAAAATGTGTTGATTCTAATCTCCTAAAGCACTTAGACTTAGTCACAAAACTTAATAATTGACACATTCGAAATTTATACGTTCCCACATGTGGAATAAAAGGTTTTGGTTGGAAAAAAAAGTCAATCTGGGTATTATATCCTGGGTAAACCACATCAACCAGAAGATGGGTTTCTAATAACTGGACTTTTTCGTGGACATCATTAGATTCGTAAAAGCGTGTCTGAAGATGATATTTTAAAATGATAGAGGTACATATGTCAAGTCCCAAGTAAGGGATCTCTGTAAGAGCTAAAGGTAAGGCACATGGAGAATGATAATCACCCCCAAACTTAGAGTTTTGGGTGTCTCTAGATAGACTAGCTACAATTTTCCTAATTTCTAGATCGTCAGAATCCCGAAAATATTCAATTGCTTCTTCTAGGTTATACTCAGGTGATGCATCCTCACTCATATTTGAACTCTCTATGAGTTTATGTTCTTTGTCTAAGGCTAATGTTTCTAAATCGCAAGACTTTAAAACAGTACGT
Organism: Papaver armeniacum; assembly: GCA_023531295.1. NCBI lineage: Eukaryota > Viridiplantae > Streptophyta > Magnoliopsida > Ranunculales > Papaveraceae > Papaver > Papaver armeniacum. The sequence continues at coordinate 42,982 of JAJJWW010008286.1, read as the reverse complement.
ATTCTCAGAATAAACTCTCTCCTCTAAACCATCGTCGGCTTCATAATCATAAGGAAATACTACATCGTCTAAAACGGTGGTATCTCTAGTGAAATCCTTGTCTTTTTTAATAGGTAAATAATTATTAAAATTATTTGGATTCAAACTAGAAATTATATTATCATTGTAAAGCTTAATTGGAGTAACAAATTCCTGATCACCATGCCTATATATGTCTGATTCTTCATCAAAACTATCCTCATCATAATCATCATTATAATAACATGAAAATGGTCGAACCTCATCTAAAAAAGTAGTGTTACCAATTCTAAATTCGTCATCTTGATTATGCAAATAACTCATATTCAAGGGTACTATTGGAAACACTATATTGGAAATTAAGATTATTTCGAGCAGTTCTGTTCTGGACCTCTAACAAAAGCTTTTGAGTCGACTCACATGACTTCCTTATGGTATCGTGACTTCCTTATGGTTTTGTGTATAGAAGGTTCACTCATAGAAGCATTTTGTTTATTCATTTCTAACACAAACATATCTGTATTCTCAGTTAGTTGTTTGAGAGACTCTTTTAGAGGAAGAACCGGTTCAGAAGGATCATAATAGGGACTAGTTTTTAACATTTTCATTATATTGTCCAAACACGAGGTACTAGTACTATAATATTCCTTATTTTCTTGCTCGTATGACCGGTGCGTGTGTGGATAGTAATTAGGCTCACCATGGTATGAGCCATAACCTTCAAAAGGTCGATGTTCCCAACCACTATTCACACTATGGTCAATGTGAATACCAATATTATGCGGAGCACGTGTCACGATCTTAGTGGCCGCATACAAGATAACTGTGTAGCCCTCGCTATGCAGAGAGACCTAAGTAGCAGAGGATACCTTCACAGATCTACTTTATGTCATCCCAAGAAGGGATACCTCGACGGCCAGGTTGGAAAATGTAAAGCCTAGTCTAGGAAGGGGCAGGTGGCTAAGGGACAAAGTTAGATAACACATCTAATCAGCATTAAATGCACAAATCTCTTATTTACACGCATAATCAAAGCACGTGGAAAGAGATATGATGTAGTGGTACCTGATTGACGGAGGTTGGAGGTGAACGAAGGTACAACCTGTACTAATGTTGGGAAGTTCCCGAAGGAACGTGGGTCAGCTGAGGTGGCAGAGTGCGACTGGAGGAAGCACGCGGTGAACGAAGGTACCATTGGTACGAAAGGTATATCAGCAAACGATGGACCCAGAGGCAGCAAAGATATACCTGGAGCAAAAGGGGCTATAAATACCAAGCCTTACCAACAAACTAAGGGAATTCAGTATCTAGGAGAGAAGATCTAGTCTTAAGCTTATACCTCTTTAATGTTTAGAACTTAAGTATTTTCAACTTGAGTTCCTCTATTACTTCGGGAAGCATTTTAAGATATTTGTAACCACCATATATAACTTAATACAAAACAATCATTCATTACCCCGTGGACGTAGACAAAGTCGAACCACGTAATCTCTTGTGTCTCATGATAACTTAGAAGCTTTTACATTATATTTTTGTTCTCGTTATTATTTTGATCTTGGATATCTTTTATTACTTATCATTATCAATTCAACAGATGTATCGATACTACTTAGTATCTGGTTCTCTGAGTTGTATACATTACGTAAACTACGGGAAAACGAGTAGTCACAGTTTGGCGCCCACCGTGTTTTTATCACAAGCTTGAGTTTAGACATAGCTTTATCTTTAACTTACGCATCTTCTGTATCGAAGGGATCTGTGCTCTACAACGATGAATCTCACTTTCTAGCGACTTTTTCATCCGTTATTCATGTATGTTCTTTGAGTTCATAGCCTCTAAAGACATACCAAGTCACAGATCTACACAAATTTTCACAAAGACGCACTCACAAAACGTTAAAACCTTTGTTTTGTACTAAAACAACCTTTTCAAACAAAACATCTTCTAGATCTGAGAACCTTTGACTAACGAGAGGAATCTCGGTGAGATTTTAAGGAAGAAAGATCTTCTCAAGCATTTAATAACCTTGTTTTTTGATATCCGACACCTCTTTTTAATTGGTTTTCAACGTTTAAGGGTTTTTTTTCCAAGGGTGTCATAAACATTTAATTCATGTCTTTCAAAGACATTATTTCAGTCATTTTCTGAAAAAGCTGCTCAGACGTCTTCTCGTCAGAGCATTAATTGCTACTTTTGATGAAGGCACCCAAGTAGCAGATTCTGTTGACTTTCTGTGACCGCAGGGTAACAAAAGCTGAAGGCATGCAGAAACCAAATGATATACCAACAAGCTCACGACCAGCAATTACCAGAGGAAGATCTCAAAAGCCGTCTCAAGCGAATCAAAGAACCGAAGCAGATGACAGACAAAGCGAAATAGCCAGAAAAACGATTGCTAAAAAATAACCTATTCTTGTCGAAGGTATGGGGCAAACATCGAGAGCTCAAACACTTTACGGCATGCCGTTACCGGAGCATATACACAGCCACATGCGGCCAACGCAGGGTTACCCAGAACCTTAGTTCCTTCGGGACGAGGGTTGGGAAACCTAACTCCAATCCAGATAGATCAAGATGTACCATTTATAGAAGAAGGAGCGGATAACTCAGAGGATCCGGCTGACATCACTCCTCAGGGTGGGGGAATCCACAAATGGCAGCACAAATAGCAGTCTTGCTACTCCGAAACAAAGAGAATGGGGATGTAATGCACGAGATGGCCCAAGATAACCAAAATCTCAAAGGCATGCTAGACATACAGATCGAAGGCTCCCAAGCTCACCTTCCGTCAAAGAGGCGTGAAACCGAAGCTATCTTAGGAAGACGCAGGGTGGATATTAACCCACCGAAGGCCAACCAACCTAGGATATCCAGGAAAGCGCACCACTATCCAGATGAGACGGATTCAACATACAAGCCCTCTCAATCCTACTACGATGAAGCATTGTCCAGAGATGCTCACAATGCGAACATGGTTATGGAGCAAATGGAAAAAATGCGGAAGGAAATACAAGGCCTAAAAACTGGCCACGCTGGTGCAAGACTAGAAGAACTGCTTCAAGAGGCAACCACATCCTCATTGTCTTTTCGCATTTTGAGGGAACCCATCCCTCCGAAATGCCCGGTACCTACGTTCCAAGTATACAACGGTACCTCGCATCCCGCAGCCCACCCATGGTATTACACTCTGTCCTTTCCCATTGGGAAAGAGATAAGGTAGTACTTTGTAGGTACTTCCCTGAAACCTTGACGGGATCAGCACTAGCCTGGTATGAAAATTCACCAGCAAACTCAATTGATTCTTTTGAGCAATTGTCTACGGTGTTTTTGGAGACATACATGTACAACAAATCAACAAAGGCAGGGTTATATATGTTATTTTCTTTAGCTATCGTACCCCGGGAAACATTGATGCAATACACAAACAGGTGGCAAAAGACGTGCCAAGCAATTGGAAAAGTCAATCCAGAAATTAGCATTAATTGCTATAAGTATGGACTTGATAGAACCTCATCCATCTTCGTGGAGCTCCACAACACAACCCTTGATTCCGAAGGAGAGCTCAGGGTGGTCCAAGACCGCTACATCATACTTGAATAAATCCAGAAGTACAACCCAGGGCACAAGAAAAGGCAACAACAACTCCACAACGAACCAACTCTCAGGAACCAATTCCAGAGATACCTATGCGACAAAACGAAGCCGAGGGCAGGACCAACTCTCGATACTAACGATCCAAATACGGGGTTAGCAAAAGAGGCAAAGGAAGAGAGGAATTTGTAGATAAAATCTACACGAAGCTGAATACAACGTTCCCTCACATTCTCAGCAAGGAAGGAGCAAAGTCAGGCTTTCCTTACCCCGATACTAGGGGAAAGCAACCCGACAAAACGAAGGAGGCCAAGGAATATTGTGCATACTACCAGTACTACATGCATACAACTGACGCGTGCTACCATTTATGGAACGTGATTCAGAGGTTCATAAACGAAGGAAAATTCATGGAGTACGTACGAATACAAATCAACCAAAAATGAGGGGGCCCCAAAGAAAAGGATAGAATTACCTCAGGACGGAAAATACATCAACATGATCACCTTATCCAGTGAAGGTCAAGAAGAACTGCTCGAAGACATCCTCGAGTTAGCTCGAAACAGAAAAAATCTAGAAACCCACGAGGTGTTCAAGCTAAGTGGACCACCTACCACGCTTGGTAAGAATGGATGGCCACGCCATTAACCTTCTCAGCAAAAGACGTCAATCAGGAGGTCGATATGCACAACGATCCACTAGTGATCACTCTTCCAATACACGGATGGAACATTATGAAGGTACTCGTTGACGGGCAGCTTGTTAAATGTATCTTAACCCTACCTATGCATGGGTTTGACAGCGGAGAAGATGGATTCCTCCACTTATACCATATGCGGTTTCAATGGAGCAGTCTCTAGACCTAAAGGAGAAATTATCTTGCAGGTGCGTGCACGACCCTTAGTAACCAATATACGGTTCTGCGTGGTGGAAGCATCTTCTCCCTAAAATGTAATCATGGGCAGACTATAGGTCCATAGATTGCGAGGAACAGCTTCGACATATCATCAATACCTATGATTTCCTACATCCATGGGTGAAATGGAAATCAAAGGTGACCAGCAAGCTGTAAGTCTATGCAATCTAGCAGAGGTCAGACTCAATGAACAAAGAGCTGCTTCCAAGCAGCACGAAAGAAAAAGACACAAAGCAACCGCTAAGGAGGTGAAGGACGGAGCCTTCTCAGTACCCTAAGCCGTCTCAGTTCCGGAGACAAGTACCTCCACCACTCCAAGAGCGGACGTCTCCGCCAAATGACAATTACAGAAAATCACTCCTCAACAGCCTCAGAAACAAACCTGCTCACCAGTGGAACAAACAAAGAAAATCAACATTGGAACGAAGAAAGAACCAAAAATGTTCAACATTGGAACCTGACTTGAAGAGGAAGAGGATATACAACTACAAAGGTTACTAAGGGAATACGCAGATGATGTGATTTTGAAGTTGTTTGTAAAGTGGTAAATAAGATGTCGTTCTCTCGAACTTGTGAAGGATTTTTTAGACTTAAATTCAAAACAAAATAGAAAACTCACTAAAAATTATAGCAAACTCTGACAAAGATGTTATCAATATCAAAAGAACATGGAGGCTAAGATTCCACTATTTTCCAATTTCAAAGCGTTTTAACGCAATATTTATATTCATGCAATTGTCTCGTTCAATTTGATTCTAAACTATTGCAACAAGTAGATTCTCAAAATAACAAGTGTAAATCCGAAGTATAGAACATCAAAAACCTTGGTCCAAGTATGCTCTATCAAAAGAAATCACAATTGTTTAAAAAAAAATCATTCAAGCAATTATCGATCAAGGCAAAATAATCATAAAAATAATTGCAATAAATAGATAAATAAGAATATACCACTTCTTGTTGGAAAAATAGCTTCCTCTATCGCCTCAAAGAATGGGGTTTATCTCCTCATATTAATCATGATCTCAAAATATTATTTTATGGTTCAAAAGTTGATTAAAAGGATGAGAAACAATAAAACAGATCACTTGCAACGTCAGTAATGGTGCTACAAAGAAGTCATTTACAAAGGACTGACTATTATGCATAAATCAACAGCACTGTTGCGAAATTGAGACGCAGTTCTTATTTGCAACGCTTATTCTTCAGCAGCAGCAGCAGAAAACTAAACTTCCGGCAACTCGACCTGTTCAGCTCTGTAGTGTTCTAAAGTTCTCTGAAATTGCTCCAATCAGTTCGTAACCCTTCCTTGTCCTCTCAACAACCTATATATAGCCAACAGGTCATCTTAATCCCGTAAAAATCTTGTTTATCCTTGCACAGAAAGTCACGAACTTTCCTTCTTTTTCTCTTCTTCCTGCCGACTTATTTACGCGTTTCTGAGCTTTCCAAATCCTCTAAAACTCTTCCTTGTATAAATGAGAATCTTTGGGAAACTTATCTACAATTTAGTCTCCCTGAAATTCCAAAAATAAACTCCACAGGACCCGTAACCTTCATCACCTCTCGTTTCGGTCCAACTCGACTATCAAACCAATTCGGTGGAACAAAACATTCATACCAAATACATTGTATTGACAAAACAGGCCTAGCCCATGAAAATCAAAGAATTGAATCTCGTTAAAACGGGTCCAAATCATCAACCCTAATTATGCCATTAAAACACCAATTTTCCCGCCAAAACATTCTTTTGAAATGAAAGAGATGGAGTGCCCCTTAACCTCTGATGGGGTGCCTTTAGTAGCTGACTTGGGGGTGTCCCGAGGGTGCCCTTAGTAATTTAGGTACCCCTTATCCATAGTGAGAGTCCAAATAGCAAGTGTCCTCCGGCGCTTTTACCAACTTTTCGAGCCGATTTTTCCAAAAATGTTTATTGGCCAAAAATACCTACACACACATAAAACACCATAATAAGTACAAAAATGAGCACTATTAATATATAGAATCGAGACAAATTAGGCACAAAAATGTGTCTATCAGCAGACGTCTTTGCATGGTCAATGGAAGACATGCCAGGAATTGACCCGAATTTGGTCTCATACCACCTTCGGCTCAAACCAGAAATGCCACCATTTAAACAACGCATCCACAAGGTGGCGGATATCCATCATGAAGCGGTAGAAAAGGAGTTGCAAAAGCTACTCGCGGAAGAATTCATACGAGAAGTCAAATATCCGACGTGGATTATAATTACAATGAACTGAGACCATATCGGATACATAAATGTGTCTATCAAATACCCCCAAACTTATTATTTTCTAGTCCTCGAGCAAAACTAAAATAAATAAAATCCTAACTCACTGTCATCGCAGTATCGCGATTGCACTTATCGTGTGCAACAAGCCATTAAACCCCTAGGTGGCCCTAGTGGCCGAGTTATAGTCTCGGGAGGTTTTACTAGAGATGTACACATAAAACCTTTATTCCAAACCCTAGCTATCTATGCAGAATCTTGGAATAGCACTAAAGAACCTCATTGGTTGGCATACTCTCATTGACTATAAGAGGAAGTACCCTGATACGAAATTCCAATTGATGTACATGAGTTTGCACTCACATACTAAAATTCGTATAATAAGTGACAGAGCTCTACTCAGATAGTCGCACTATGGACATCAATATCTGTAATCAAACAAATCATATGAATAGATTAAGAAGATGGAAATAGAAATAGATGGTTTCGAATGGACGTCAATGCCAAGATGAATCCTATGACCTAATGGATTGAGATACTGATCTGGACTAATATCAACACAACTGACATATAAAAGATAACCATTGGTCGATAATCCTAATTCTAGATTAACTCGTATGGGATATACGAGGGAACCATCGGTCGATTTTATTGAACAATTTATTCCGATTGGTCCGATGGTCTAATCTTAATTTCTTTTTTCTTTTATTTTTATTTTTTATTTTTCGTTAAATAGTAACTCAATCACCTTATTTCAACCCAGCAGACATCAACATAAAAATTGTGCAAAAATAAAACCGAAGTAATAAGATGATTCCGAGATACGATGAAACTATCATGTTATTTCTAACACATGAGCTCTGTGCTTTTATGAATAGAATCTATTTATATGTTTCCATCTACTCAGATTGGTTCCTCAACTCCTACAACCAAGATGCTTCCATCCACTTAGAGACATCCTTAATAAGCATAAATTTCTAGGCTCTGGAGTTAAATTAATGCAACTAAAAAGTTTCTCCCATACCCCCAAACTTAAATCTAACATTTTCCTCAATGTTCTAAAGATAAAAACTAAAAGCATGAACAAGGAGAAACTGTTGCCATTTGAAGCAAAAGAGTTAAGGAAATATATTATCGTGTTCATGAGTATGGGTTACCTCCCAAGAAGTGCTAAGTTTAACATCTTCAGCCAGACTAAGAACGGATTAGTCACCTCATAGAATCATAAAGTAATAGCCGAAATATCTGTGGGTCATCAAAACCAAATAGAGCTACCACAAATAAAAGGAATCTGCAACATGCCAAGAAAATAAACAAATAAAGCATACCCTTGTCTAGTTTCCTGTTTAAGACAACTACATCTAGCTATGGTTCAGGTTCAGGTTCAATAATGGGGTCTAAATAAAATATTTTCATTGGCTGCACCTCCTCATAAGTAAGATCCGAAGGTTCAGGTTGTAAGGTATGGAAAAATTTAGAAGCACATAATAATAACCTGAATAATTGAGGATCCTCTATGTCAATGAGATTTGACTCAAAAAGTTGACCACAATGGAAGTGGTGGTCATTCTTGAAAAAATGTCTCGGTTATAATCTCCTAAAGTACTTAGGCTTAGTCACAAAACTTAATAATTGACACATTCGAAATTTATACGTTCCCACATGTGGAAGAAAAGGTTTTGGTTGGAAAACAAAGTATATCTGGGTATTATAGCCTGGGTAAACCACATCAACTAGAGGATGGGTTTCTAATAACTGGACTTCTTCGTGGACATCATTAGATTCGGAAAAACGTGTCTGAAGATGATCTTTAAAAATGATAGAGGTACATATGTCAAGTACCAAGTAAGGGATCTCTGTAATAGCCAAAGGTAAGGCACATGTAGAATGATAATCACCCCCAAACTTAGAGTTTTGGGTGTCTCTAGATAGACTAGCTACAATTTTCCTAATTTCTAGATCGTCAGAATCCAGAAAAATATTCAATTGCTTCTTCTAGGTTATACTCAAGTGATGCATCCTCACTCATATTTGAACTCTCTACGAGTTTATCTTCTTTGTCTAAGGCTAATGTTTCTAAATCGCAAGACTTTAAAACAGTACGTATTCTCAGAATAAACTCGCTCCTCTAAACCATCGTCGGCTTCATAATCATAAGGAAATACTACATCGTCTAAAATGGTGGTATCTTTGGTGAAATCCTCGTCTTTTTTAATAGGTAAATAATTATTAAAATTATTTGGATTCAAACTAGAAATTATATTATCATTGTAAAGCTCAATTGGAGTAACAAATTCCTGATCACTATGCCTATATGTGTATGATTCTTCATCAACACTATCCTCATCATAATCATCATTATAATAACATGAAAATGGTCGAACCTCATCTAAAAAAGTAGTGTTACCAATTCTAAACTCGTCATATTGATTATGCAAATAACTCATTTTCAAGGGTACTATTGGAAACACTATATTGGAAATTAAGATTATTTTGAGCAATTCTATTCTGGACCTCTAACAAAAGCTTTTGAGTCGACTCACATGACTTCCTTATGGTATCGTGATTCGACTCACATGACTTCCTTATGGTTTTGTGTATATAAGATTCACTCATAGACGCATTTTGTTTATAAATTTCTAACACAACCCTATTTGTATTATCAGTTAATTGTTTGAGAGACTCTTCTAGAGGAAGAAAAGGTTCAGAAGGATCATAATAGGGACTAGTTTTCAACAAAGACGAGGAACTGCTACTATAATATTCCTTATTTTCTTGCTCGTATGACCGGTGCGTGTGTGGATAGTAATTAGGCTCACCATGGTATGAGCGATAACCTTCAAAAGGTCGATGTTCCCAACCACTATTCACACTATGGTCAATCTGAATACCAATATTCTGCGGAGCACGTGTCAAGATCTTAGTGGCCGCATACAAGATAAATGTATAGCCCTCGCTATGCAGAGAGACCTGAGTAGTACAGGATACCTTCACAGATCTATTTTATCTCATCCCAAGAAGGGATACCTCGACGGCCAGGATATAAAAAGTAAAGCCTAGTATAGGAAGGGGCAGGGCTAAGGGACAGAGTTAGATGACACATATAATCATCATTAAATGCACAAATATCTTATCTACACGGATAATCAAAGCACGTGAGAGAGATGATGTGGCAGATCGATTGACGGAAGCTGGAGGTGAACGAATGTACAACCTGTACTAAGGTTGGGAAGTTCCCGAAGGAACGTGGGTCAGCTGAGGTGGCATAGTGCGACTGGAGGAAGCACGCGGTGAACGAAGGTACCATTGGTACGAAAGGTATATCAGCAAACGATGGACCCAGAGGCAGCAAAGATATACCTGGAGCAAAAGGGGATATAAATACCAAGCCTTACCAACAAACTAAGGGCATTCAATATCTAGTCTTAAGCTTATACCTCTTTAATGTTTAGAACTTAAGTATTTTCAACTTGAGTTCCTCTATTACTTTGGGAAGCATTTTAAGATCTTTGTAACCATCATATATAACTTAATACAAAACAATAATTCATTACCCCGTGACGTAGACAAAAGTGGAACCACGTAATCTCTTGTGTATCATGATAACTTACAAGCTTTTACATTATATTTTTGTTCTCGTTATTATTGTGATCTTGGATATCTTTTATTACTTAGCATTATCAATTCAATGAGGTATCGATACTACTTAGTATCCGGTTCTTTGAGTTTGTATACATTAAGTAGACTACGGGACAACGAGTAGTCACAGTTTGGCGCCCACCGTGTTTTCCTCACAAGCTTGAGTTTATACATAACTTTAGTTTTAACTTACGCATCTTCGTAACGAACGGACTCGTGCTCTACAATGATGAATCTCACTTTCTAGTGATTTGTTCATCCGTTATTCATGTATGTTCTTTGTGTTCATAGCCTCTAAAGACAGACCAAGTCACAGATCTACACAAATATTTCAAAAACGGACTCACAAAACGTTAAAACCTTTGTTTTGTACTAAACCAACCTTTTCAAACAAAGCATCTTTTAGATCTGAGAACCTTTGACTAACAGAGGATTCTCAGTGAGATTTTAAGGAAGAAAGATCTTCTCAAGCATTTAATAACCTTGTTTTTTAAGAGATCCGACACCTCTTTTTAATTGGGTTTCAACGTTGAAGGTTGTTTTTTTCCAAGTGTGTCATAAACATTTAATTCATGTCTTTCAAAGACATTATTTAAGTTTTTTTTCTGAAAAAGCTGCTCAGACGTCTTCTGTGTCAGAGCATTAATTGCTACTTTTGACGAAGGCACCCAAGTAGCAGATTCTGTCGACTTTCTGTGACCGCAGGGTAACAAAAACAGAAGGCATGCAGAAACCAAATGATATACCAACAAGCTCACTACCAGCAATTACCATAGAATATCTCAAAAGACGTCTCAAGCGAATCAAAGAACCGAAGCAGATGACGGACAAAGAGAAATAGACAGAAAAACGATTGCTAACAAATCACCTATTCCTGCCGAAGGGATGGTGCAAACATCAGGAGCTCAACCACTTTACGGCATGCCGTTACCGGAGCATCCCACCATTACACAGCACCTGCGGCCAACGTAGGGTTACCCAGAACCTTAGTTCCTACGGGACGAGGTTTGGTCAACCTAACTCCAATCCAGATAGATACAAATGTACCAGTTATAGAAGAAGGAGCGGATAACTCAGAGGATCCGGCTGACAACACTCCTCAGGGTGGGGGAATCCACAGCGAAGACCAAATGGCGGCACAAATAGCAGTATTGCTACTCCGTAACAAAGAGCATGAGGATTCAATGCACGAGATGGCCCAAGAGAACCCCGAATCTCAAAGGCATGTTTGACATACAGATCGAAGGCTCCCAAGTTCACCCTCCGTCAAAGAGGCGTGAAAACTGATCTATCTCAGGAAGATGCAAGGTGGATCTTAACCTACCGAAGGCCAACCAACCTAGGATAGCCAGGAAAGCGCACCACGATCTAGACGAGACAGATTCAACATACAAGCCCTCTCAATCCTACTACGACGAAGCATTGTCCAGAGATGCTCACAATGTGAACATGGTTATGGAGCAAATGGAGAAAATACGGAAGGAAATACAAGGCCTAAGAACTTGCCATGCAGTTGCAAGACTAGAAGAAGTGCTTCAAGAGGCAACCACATCCCCATTGTCTTTACGCATTTTGAGGGAACCCATCCCCCGAAATGCCCGGTACCTACGTTCCAAGCATACAACGGTACCTGAGATCCCGCATCCCACCTATGGTATTACACTCGTGTCCTTGCCCATTGGGAAAGATATAAGGTAGTACTTTGTAGGTACTTCCCTGCAAGCTTGACGGGATCATCACTAGCCTGGTATGACAATTCAACAAAGAAACTCAATTAATTCTTTTGAGCAATTGTCTACGGTGTTTTTGGAGACATACATGTACAACAAATCAACAAAGGCAGGGTTAGATAGGCTATTTGCTTTAGCTATCGGACCCCGGGAAACATTAATGCAATACATGACAGTGGCAAAAGTTGTGCCAAGCAATTGGAAAAGTCAATCCAGAAATTAGCATTAATTGATATAAGTATGGACTTGATAGAACCTCATCCTTCTTCTTGGAGCTCCACAACAGAGCCCTCGATTCCTAAGGAGAGCTCAGGGTAGTCCAAGACCGCTACATCAAACTTGAAGAAATCCAGAAGGACAACCCCAGGGCACAAGCAAAACAAACGCTAAAGATGTGAAGGACGGAGCCTTCTCAATACCCTAAGATGTCTCAGTTCCGGAGACAAGAACCTCCGCTACTCCAAGAGCGGACGTCTCCTCCAAATGACAATTACAGAAAAGCACTCCTCAACAGCCTCAGAAACAAACCTGCTCACCAGTGGAACCAACAAAGAAAATCAACATTGGAACGGAGACAGAACCAAAAATGCTCATCAGTGGAACCTTACTTGAAGAGGAAGAGGAGATACAACTACAAAGGTTACTAAGGGAATACACAGACGTCTTTGCATGGTCAATGGAAGACATGCCAGGAATTGACCCTAATTTGGTCTCACACCACCTTCGGCTCAAACCAGAAATGCCACCATTTAAACAACGCTTCCGCAAGGTGGAAGATATCTATCATGAAGCGGTAGAAAAGGAGTTGCAAAAGCTACTTGTAGCAGAATTCATACGAGAAGTCAAATATCCCACGTGGATATCTAACATGGTAATCGTACCTAAGAAGAACGGAGGTGTGCGCATTTGCGTAGACTTTAGCAATCTCAACAAAGCGTGCCCCAAAGACAGCTACACACTGCCAAACATTGACCAACTGGTCAACGCAACATAAGGCCACCATAGGCTATCCTTCATGGATGGATACTCAAGATACAACCAAATACCCTTGCAGAAGAAGATTAGGAGCATACTGCGTTCTTTACCCCACGAGGCTTGTATTGCTATACAAGGATGCCTTTTGGACTAATGAACGCGGGGGAAACATACCAACGATTAGTAGACAAAATCTTTAAGCCATGGATATGCAAGATACTCGAGGTCTACTTGGACGATATTCTCAAGTGCAAAGAAGCAAAAAACCACCTGTCATACCTAAGGGAAGTATTCGAAGTCATGAGAAACTTCCACATGAAGGTGAACCCGGAGAAATGCACATTCGGAGTAACCTCACGAAAATTCTTGGGGTACTTGGTAACTAAGCAAGGAATATAAGTAGACCCCGAAAGGGTCATAGCAATAATGGAGATGCCATCTCCACAAACTTTAAAAGGAGTGAAAAAGCTAAAAGGAATCTTAGCTTCCATGGGAAGATTCATAGATAGGTCAGTCGGATAAATGCAAAGAATTTTTCGATACACTAAGGAAAGGAAACAGTTTTACATGGACCACGTAATGTGAAAAAGCCTTTCACAAGATCAAAGAGTACTTAACATCAGTACCCATCCTACAGAAACCAGAGCCAGGTGAGATACTCACCTTATATTTAACAGCAACAAGCTACGTTGTGAACGCAGTATTGGTACGAAACCAAGGGCAAGGAGAAAAACCCGTATACTACATCAACAAGACACTCAGTTCAGCGGATCTTAACTATACCATGGTGGAGCAAACATATATGCCTTAGTAGTGGTAACACGTAAACTAAGGATATATTTTGATGCACACACCATCCGAGTCTTCATAAAAGCTCAGATAAGTAAAATCCTCGACAGCACGGAGAAAGTTGGAAGGGTGGAAAAATGGGATGCCATGATCAAACAGTTTCACATAATCTTCGAAACAAGGAAAGCTGAGAAATCACGAATCTTGGCGGACTTCTTAGTGGACCTACCTCTCATCGACGAAGCAGAGATAGATGACATTCCAGGAATGGAGGAAGACAAGCCGGAACTAAAAGAACTTTTGGAACCAAAAATTTCACGAAGGTGGGAGATATTCGTAGATGGCTCCTCCAACGGAGAATACGCAGGCATAAGGATTGTAATAACAACCCCTACTGGAGACCGACTCATCTATGCATTTAGGTTAGAATTTGAACATTATACTAATAACATCACGGAATACGAGGCGGTCATACACGGTCTACACTTGGCACATGATCTAGGCTTATCATATGTTCGTTTGACTAGTGACTCATAGCTGGTCATTAGACAAATCGAGCTCAAATATCAAACGTTGGATCCAATACTGTCTTCGTACCTAAAGTTAACACAGGATCATGCGTCAAAGAACAACAAAATCACATTCAGACATGTCTGTCGAAAGACAATGCACACGCAGATGCCTTAGCATTCATATCATCAATGCTGATAGATAGAAATACCACCTCCGTGCAAATTTGAGGGTATATGAACCTTCGATAGAAGGTACAATCTCAGGCGTTAAGGAAGCCTTGGACGTATAAACTCGGGCCATGAGAGAAGCATAAAAAGAAAAAGAAGACTAAGAGATAGAAGAACCAGATAACGAAGCTTACGAGCCCGACAAAGATCAGTCCATGTCAGACGGAAGCAACGAAGACGAAGCGGAAGATTATTGGAGAATCCCAATTCACCAGTACCTTGATAAAAGTAACTTACCCACAGATGTCAAAGAAGCTCGGAAACTTGAATCAAAGGCAGCGATGTACATCCTACGTGATGGAATAACTTGTATAGAAGGTCATTTCTTGGACCTCGATACTAAGGTGCCTCTCACAAACCGAAGGTAGAAAAATACTACATGATATACACAGCGGAGAAGCTGGCAACCATAGCAGAATAAGGTCCTTGGAAATCATATACAAGATGCAAGGATACTATTGGCTAAGCATGGACGAAGATTCAAATGACGTGGCTAAGCGCCGCGAAAGATGCCAAAGATTTGCGGAAGATTAAGGCACCATCAATGGATCTCAACTCGGTCATCATCCCATGGACGTTCGTTAAATGGGGGGTTGATATTGTTGGACCCTTGATAGAGGAAACATCGAAAAGAAAATACCTTATCGTGGCTACGGATTACTTCACCAAGTGGGTGCAAGCAAGGACTTTGGCAAGAATCAGGGACATAGATGTCTTTAAATTCTTGTTTGAGCAAATCATCTGCAGGTTCGGAATACCAGCCGCCATAATCTCTGACAATGGAAAGCATTTGGAAGGAAAGAACATAGACATGTTGTTCAACACTTTCAACATTCATAAAAACAAGTCCACTCCGATATACCTTAAGAGCAATGGACAAGCGGAGGCAACAAACAAGACGATAGCGATAAACTTGAAAAAGAAGCTAAGAGCATACAAGAAAAGATGGTGCGAATAGCTACAAATGTCCTATGGGCCTACCGAACTACAAGAAGGGCGGCTACGGAGAAAATCCGTTTTTCTAACCTCCACGGAGCCGAAGCGGTCATCCCAACGGAGATAATACCGCCAACAACAAAAACGGAGGCATGGGAAAAGAACTTGACAACGGACCTAATGATAGAAAAGCTCGATGATCTTGAAGAAAGACGACAAGTGGCTTTGCAAATGATGGTAAACTATCAACGAAGGCTTGCTCGGGAATACAACAAACGGGTTATCCCAAGGAACTTTGTGGTCGAAGAATACGTGCTACGACAGATACCACCATATCAAAGGAAGAAGGAGTGGGGCAACCTAGATCTGACATGGTACGGGCCCTACATTATACATGACATTGCCGGGAAAGGATCGTGACTACCTAAGGAACCTCAAAGGTGAAGTATTACAACACCCTTGGAACGTAATATACCTAAAGAAGTACTACCCGTAAGTGAATGGTTATTACTCATGAGAAAAAGGGAAGGGGCAATGAAACACCATATTCTATCCCCCGATCGAAGGTATTATAAACCTTACTAATCAATAAAACAAACTTTTTGCTAAGAAAAGTCTATTTTGATTAAATACAAAGTGGGTTAGAATAGACACCCTCCGTCAGAACTGACGATGAGACAAGTCAAGGCACAACTGTGCATATGTCAATACTCGGATCCTCGAGTGATAGATCTGTTCATGAGGCTGTAAGAAAAAGTAAGATATCCCCTATAGAGATTGCTTGTCGAAGTAAAGCAGCCTTCGCGCTGAACGCGTAGGGTTACACGAAAATTGTTGCCCACGTAGGATGATGATGAATGTTCCACCAAAGGTTAAAAATACCTTAGCACCTTGTGATAAGTCGAATGTGCAAATAACTAGACACAACACATCTACACACATATATTCATGCAATATTAAGGGTACCATAATAATGTTACCAAAATACGACTAAAACGTCTTAAAAGTTGCAGATGACAAAGGTTCAAACCACGACAAAGTATTGTTTCATAGAAAGGAGACAACGAAGGCCCCTCAGCTGGGGGCATAACACAACAAAGAGTTCAGTTAAGAGAAACGGGACGCATCAAGGATAAGGAAGACGAGGAAAAACAACTCATTCAGCTTGGAGCTCGGCCTCTGCAAAGGCACTTGTTAATATAATCAAATGGTCGAATGCTCGAATTGCACCTTCATTTGAGAAGCTTGAACTTCCAGATCTGAAGCCAACTTATGACGAAGCTCCATCATCTGGGCGCTGAGCTGATCGTTAGCTTGCTGAAGTGCCTCAACCTTAAACTTAGAAGCAACATCAAATTGGAGAGATATCTCCAACGAAGATTTTGACCCCCAAGATGGGTAATCTTGGCATTTTCACCCACTAGCTTCTCCTAGAGACCTACAGAAACGAAGGGTATCAGCAATAAGAAAAAAGCAGTTAAAGACACAAGGAATGCTTGCCGGAAAAATAAGGGTCCTAAGCTACCTCCTGCATGGCTAAGGGATTTCTCTAAACTATGTTGAGCCTTAGCAAGATCCTCCTCAGCGGCATTGATATCTTCCACGAGGGTATCACGTTCCGTCCGGAGATCATCAACATCAATCCGGAGCGAAGCATTCTCAGAGGATAAGGCTTGGTAAACATTCTCTAACTCTTCCAACCTTTTTATTAAAGATGCATGAGACATGGAAGAAGACACGAGCCAAATTCTCGATAAGTTTGTTCTTAAGATAACTGACTCTAAGATAGAACATTTCGTTCTGCAGTAACCTTAGCTAAGGAAGCGCAGGCATCTTCGAAATACGCGTAATACTTGATGAGTGCTAAATAGTGCATATTTATACATCTTTTTATTGGCATTTTACTCATCTTTTGCGCTTATAAATCAGACATTATCCCATATTCTGTGTTTTCTTTGTTTTCAAGAATAAATATTTGTATTAATTAATTTTGTGTTTTTAGGTAATAAATAAAGCTCGGAGAATCTGTGGAGCCAAAGGAGCGAGGAATTGGAGACAAGCGTCTATGGAGCAGATATAGCCAAAGCTCACGCGAATCAACTTAAACCCAACAAGGAAGACTTGGGCTAGAGCTACCCACGACCCTGGATCCGAACCCGCCATTCCGAGCCGTTGAGATCTCACTCAAATGCATCACACGGTCGCTCCTTCACTCACATATGTTTCTCGATGCTCCACTCAACACCAAATCGCCTCGCCTCCCCTCGACCGTTCGAGATTTCTCCAAAATAGATCCTACGCTCGCCGGGATGCCTTCCCATCAACACTTCAGCCCCCGCTCAACACCCAAACTACCTAACCCTATACCCCTCTCGACCAACACTCCATTTCATTTCCATCTTCTCTTTCCTCTCGACCAACTCCTCTCGCAAAACCACCTTCCCCTCACCCCGACGCTGCAGCAGCTCGCACGTACATCACCACCTCCATCACCTCCCGACTCTAGCCACAACCACCATCCCTAACGTCCTCTACCTAGTTCATAGCTTCTTCTCTAGAGCTAAGATCGAGATAGAGAAAACTAGGGTTAGGTTCCGTCCCAATCGATCAATTGAGGGAAGCCATCATCTCGAGCCGCACAAGCGAGTAAGAGGGAGTTATCTGCAGTATGGGTACTGTCTTTTCATTTAATGTCTATTTTAAATTAAATTAGGGTTTGTATTTTGGAAAAGTTCTTGCTTGTATAAATATCAGAATTGTGGGTGTGTAATAGTTACGCCTGGATTAGCCAGAGCTGTCAATTAGTCTTAATTTGTGTCTTGTTATGTTTTAATTTTTTTAATTCCTCTGGTATTGTCAAAACCCCCCGTTCCTATGCTAATGAATTCATCTTCATGCTATGTTTTGTCATGCTACATGGTTAGAATGATTTAGCTCTCTTGAGCACATGACCCTGGATGGAGTGTATCAGAAGAAGACACTCCATACTAGGGGGAGGTGAGATTAGCAAGACTATATTAGGTGTTCTTCCCCGGAAAGAACCAAAATATAACCTGATTAGGAAATGCCTTTAGCTTTAGGTCAGGTGGTGGATTCATCACCCTGCATTACCTCATTACCTTAGCTCTACTCATTTCAAACTCACCTTTTCGGCACAAAACCTAGTTGTCGCCACTTATTATCACTTAAAACTCGTAGAGAGCATAGCCTTAGATCACTAGAGCACCACAAGTCTCAGGATCGATTGCACTCTGCCCTCGTGCCGCAAAATCGACACCGTGCACTTGCGGTATCACCGTAGGCTTCATTTTATACATCTTCTCGGGCCTACCAATACTTCTTGCGGATAACTTCTTGGGCTGAGAGGCGTCTCTTAACTAAGGCAATATCCTCCTTTTGCTTTATAATGAGACCCTCTTTCCACTTAAGGGTTTCATCACATTCCTTGCGAAAAGCCACCGCTTCACCAGATCTCGCATTATGAGTGTACTCTAGGGAAATTTGGGCTCACAGAATGGTCACGTTCATCAACCTATCCAATTTTCCTCGATAATACCAAACATCGAGGATAACTTGGCTACTTGCTCCCAAAGTTGCTTAAATTTATCGAACCACCAATCGGTATGGATAGGTCGCCTCAGACTATACAAATAAGCGACAATACATAAAAGCTAAAGAAAGAAGAAAACGAACCTATGGCTTTAGAAGACTCAAGAAATTACAGAGAATCTACACTTTGCGCCCATCCTCCGACTTTGGAAGCATTATTAGCTCTCTCAATATCCAACATACAAGCCTCCAAGGATCTCTGAGTCTTCCTCAGATCGTCCTCCAACGTAGATACCTTAGCAACATAAGTAGCATTACTCGGTGAAGGTTTTCGTGGGCTAACATGAAGATGTTCCTGACAAGCATGCTCGGTAAAAACACCAAATCAAGTACACTTGGTCCTACATAACTTGGACAAAGCGTATTTTATGCCGAATGGTACATATTAATTCCAAACACGGAGGCTATTCGAGAATCGAATCCGCACAAATACTATGTCGCCAGAAGGACAAAGGGTGGCCTGCAACTGGCCACAAATATCATGAAGCAACAAATAATGGAGGAGGCGGCCTTTGGTTAGTACATATCTAGATGCGGGAAGCCAGGGGAAATAATGGGACTTATTGCTAGCGAAAAGATGTACGCTGTCAACAAGCCAGAGTTAAATTACAAAGACGGCCAACCTCAGCAAAGGGGCAAGGTCTACCAAGGATACCCTCGCCGAAGAAGATTGCTAAGACAAGCACAATACCAACCACGAAGGAGAAAGCATCATATAAGCAAAGATACTTTTTCCCATTTGAAAGTAATGCGAATCAACTTTCCAAAGGAAAAAGGGGGCAAGCATACATCAACCACAATCAAAAGCATCAAAGGAACCCATAAAGGAGCATACATTGTTCTAAAACATCAAAAGGAAATATTTCAACTGAGAAGAAGATCCTAAGCCTCGCAACGCCTCCTAAAACTACGCAACAATGGAGAAGCTTTTCTTTACCAATGGGGGTCACCACCGAAGCATTGCATAAATACCAAGAATACGCCAAAATCACCACCATACCGCATCTCCACTAAGGATACCTTAACCATACGATCCTACTTTATGTTGGCTCAAACACACTAGGTAAATCCTTCTCTTGCCTTAACGGATACCTAATTACTAGCAAAGCCAGAACAAATGTGAGAAGCAACCCGCGCTCTGCAACAGAAAGCAGAGGTAGACTACAAAAGGTTGTCAGAATCACTATATCAAACAAAGGTTACGAAACAAAAATAAAATAAAATAAAGAACCTTCGAACGAAGCGGAGTTCAACTTGTGAGAAGCAACAAGGTTCGATACCCAAGGTTGGTATTCATCACGATTCATGGGAAAGGAAAAGGTCGTATGAGAAATGATAGGGTCCGCAAAAGCAAAGGCAACCCAAGGACAAGTCATAATAAGGGGAGTATATGCCCATCATTTACCGCGATCAAGATAAGAAGACTTGGTGATCTCAGATAAAGGCACATGAGCGTAGCTATCCTCATCACGAGTTGAAGCCTTTGAAGCTCAAAGTGAGAAGGAGGTGGAAGGTCCTCAACATCAACTTCTTCTACCTTAGGGTCCACATCATCCTCAGGGACCACAACCATCTCATTAAAAGTAGGTATCTCAGTATCCTCAGGGGGAGGAGATGGCGAAGATCAAATGAGCTATCCATGGAGGTGGATCACTTGACGAAGAGGTTCCCGACCCTTATGCGAGGGATTCTTCGCGCCTCATAATTCCTAAACACCAACAGGAAGAACATCCCATCAACAATGGAGGACGAAAATCACAGTCAACTCCAAAAGTAGATTATAAGGGCAAAAACCAGCATACTTTGGGCATGGGTTTTACTAAACCAACCAAAGGAGAGGGTTTAAACTCATCATAAGGCAAAATCAAAGATCATTCGACACCATAATTAAAGTTGCAGATGAAGAACAATCATGGCAGAATCATCATCAAAATGCTAATGGGATAAAACCCAAGTTCTTATATGCAACATGAACGAGTGAAAAAGAACGATAATTCTCACATGCAAGTGTAATAGCAACATCAAACAATCAAAGAAGGAAATACAGGATCGAGCATGAAAAAATATGAAAGCAACGACAACGAGTAAGAGCCACTTACTTGTAAAATCAAGTGTCGAACTAGAACATTGAGGAATCGAAGGGGAAATGGAGCAGTTAGCAGCAGGAGAAAAATCTCTATGAAAGAGATGGAGAGAGACAGCTTGAAGAATAAGAAAATGAATTAATAAAAATTCCATCTCTTTATTCCCTTCTTATAAAGTGGCTGGGGAATCCAAAATTTGGATGTCCCAAATTCAAAGGGGAATTTATTGCATGAAAGGACATGCAGGGACCACCCAATCAGTACGTGCAAAAATGGCGGCGTAACTAGGGGTGGGACTTGGGTTGGTTGGTCGGGTTGGAAGGCTTGGCCGAGGTGAAATTCTTTGCCCGCATTGCCCATGGAACCCGTGGAACCCGTGGGAGGTGTCACCAAGTCCATGCCAAGTTATATTCACTCGGGTTCCCTGGTTCCTCGGGTTGACAATGCTAATATTTTTAAATATAAAAATTATGGACATAGAATGGGATTATTTAGTAGACTCATATATATATATATACACACACACTTATGAACCCTAATGACCTTAATTTAAGTCTTAAATTTTTTTTTATTAATGTGATAATAACAAATTTTAGTAATTATAAGATTTGATTATTGTATTTAGCTTAAATTTCCAAATAACTTATGATTATCGACAATAATATAAAATTAATAATGAGATAGATATGATTTATATTTTATTATTAGGTTTGAAGATAATGGCTAAAATTGCTTTTAATAGATAATACTACCAATTATAAAAATAGTTTATATAATTATATTATAGTTCCTCGTCTTGGGTGGGGTTGCTCTAAGTTAGAAATATTTGTGCCCATGCTTGCCCAAGTTTAATTCTCGGTTTATTAAAATTGTACCCGAGCTTGCCCAAACTTTTAAAATACATTGCCCATGCCCGCCCAACGTTCGGGTTGGGCATGGGTTGGATGGGTTGACCCGACCCAAGTCCCACCCCTAGGCGTAACGGAAGTTTTCTTCCAATCCTACCAAACGGTAGAATATGAAAGAAAAGGGGCAAACTGTGAATACCAATATTCTGCGGAGCACGTGCCACGATCTTAGTGGCCGCAATAAGATAAAAAGTGTAACCTCGCTACGCAGAGACTCGAGTATCAAAGGATACCTTCGCAGATCTACTTTATCTCATCCCAAGAAGGGATACCTCGACGGCCAGTATGGAAAAAGTAAAGCCTAGTCTAGGAAGGGGCAGCTAGCGAAGGGACATAGTTTTATGACGCATCTAATCAGCATTAAATGCACAAATCTTTTATCTAAACGCATAATCAAAGCACGTGGAGATAGATGGTGTGTCATACTGATTGACTGAGGTTCTGCGTAACGAAGGTACAACCTCGATTAAGGTTGGGAAGTTCCCAAGGAACGTGGCTAGCCGAGGCTGGCAGAGTGCGACCGAGAAAGCACGCAAAGGGAACGAAGGTACCATTGGTACGTAAAGGTATATCAAAGAAACGATAGACCCGTAGGCAAAAAAATATATACTGACCATAAGGGGCTATAAATACCAAGCCTTACCAACAAACTAAGGGCATTCAATATCTAGGAGAGAATATCTAGTCTTAAGCTTATACCTCTTTAATGTTTAGAACTTAAGTATTTTCAACTTTCTGTGCTCTCTATTACTTTGGGAAGCATTTAAGATATTTGTAACCAACATAACTTAATACAAAACAATCACTCATTACCCCGTGGACGTAAACAAAAGTCGAACCACATAATATCTTGTGTCTCATGATAACTTAGAAGCTTTTACATTATATTTGTGTTCTTCTTTATTATTGTGATCTTGGATATCTTTTATTACTTAGAATTATCAGTTCAACAGAGGTATCGATACTACTTAGTATTTGGTTCTCTTAGCTGTATACATTACGTAGACTACGGGAAAACGAGTAGTCACAGTCAAAGTAATGTCCATTTTAAAAATCAGTCGGATATTCGTTGAATTGGATATTGTAATACTAGTTCGACATTATATTGTGCACATGCAAATGCAAGGTTGACTAAAATGGGTAAGCTCTGTGTTAACACAACAAAATATACCTACAAATAAAGACCGATTAAAGGTACAAGGTCCGAGGTTTGTGTACTTTCACTGGGTAACTCCTATAAGGCCCAAGGCACGGGTTCAGCTTACTAATCCACGAGTTTTCCTAAACTCGTAGTCTGACGATGAAATTTATGTATGCACGTGTTTGTGTGTGTTTCCACAAAATAAAACCCACTGATAGAGGATTTGTGGGTGGATAGAGTCTTACCCTCCTCGCACCTAGACGGGCGATGAACCAAGAAGTCGACTGTGCCACCGACTCCCATGTCAGTGTACGAACCTGAGGGGCCAAAACAGTATCGTAGTTGTCGTCCTTCCCTGCAACAGTTTATATTTAATTTTAACCCTTCCTTAGGGTTTAAAAATAATAATTTCCAAAAGTCCCAAAAATAAGTCCAAAAATAAAAACGGAAAAATTACAGAGAATACAACAAACCCTAATACAATTTTCTACAAAAATAAAAAAATATCTACAAAAATAAAATAAAATCTTCTTCACTCCTTTTGACCGCTTCTTTTTCATTCTTCTTTGGTGATGTTTTTCCTTTATAGCGCTTTTCTTTCCTTTGTAGCTTCAGGCCCAAATCAAAAGAATAAAAATACCAAAGGCGTAAAAGAGAACAAAAAATCTAAAAAAAAATAAAAAAAATTTATAACCTAAAACCTAAATACAAGTTCGCGTCGGCGGCGCCAAAAATTGATGTGATGTTAATTTGTTGTAGAAAGTGGTAGTTCGTTCAACTCGGGCTTGTAAAGGTTTGATTTAAGAAAACACAAAAAATAAAGTAAATATATTCACAAGGTTGTCACAAATATCGAGAGGTACTGAGACTCAAGATTCCACCAATTCTCATATTCATGTGGTTCAACTATCAGTTCCAGACAATTATAGCTCATAAAATAATAAATATTGACCATTTATTATTTTCCAAGGTAGATTTTATAAAAGATTGACTGTAAATCACAAGCATGACATATCAAAAATACTATAAGACCAAGCATATGTCATCAAACAAAATCACAATCAATTAAGAAAAATCATGAATCAATTTTAAATAGTGCAAAAATCATAAAGGAATTAAATAGATTTACCACACGCGTAGAGAATGGCTTCCTCCGTCATCCCAGTGTTGGGTTTATCTCTTCATGGTGAAAACACTCTCAAAAGATAGAAATATGGCTCAAAAGGTGTTTTTATTGAAGAAATTTATGAAAACACTCTCAAAAGAAATTTATTCTTTTACAGACGTCACCATTACAATCCGGGTGTTGCAGATTCAAACAAAACTGTTACAAAAGATACTACCATACACTGTTCGTAGCGTTTAGCCTGGGGCAGGTGCTTCTTCAGGAAATTCTTGATAACGACACTTTCTATAGTGTCTTCTCAACTCCTCCTTGTTCTTTCGCCGTCCGCCGCACGACCGCTCTGCAGCGAATTTTGATGCTCTGTAACTATCCCTAGGTCTCAATATTCGCTCCTCGGACTTGTAAAAGCATTTTTATAGCCAAAAGGTCCGAATCCCTCTAGTTTTAACTTCAATTATCATCCCTTTATTTTCTCTACAAGTCACCTCTTTTCTTCCCTCCAAATCTTCTATATGCGGCAACCGACTCCTCCGTTTCCTTTTATTTACGCATCCTGAGTTATATATAACTATCCCAAGGAAAGGAACAGATTAAATACGGAATATATTTTGTTCTTAACCTCTAAGCATGAACCGAGATATTTATTTCCCTGTTTTGATCGTGACTCCTTTTTTCTCGTGAACAAACCCATTACTTCCCCTGTTTTGTTGAAACAAACCCATTCCGACGAGAATCTATGAAAATATCTCTTCAAAATATAGAATAGACTTCTGGTCCCCAATTTTGAGATATATTTATTTGAGGGTGAAAACCGTTTCGCCGATTTTGGAAATTTTGGGTGTGTGTAGTGAGAAACGAATCTAAACCCTAAACTATGTACCGCACTGGAGTACTTTTGATTCGAGAGATCAACTCAGAATCCTGGCCTAAACCAAGAAATGGTTGTTCCAGCTTGCTTGTGTCACAAAGTGAAAGAGAAGGTTGGTCTTATGGAGGGAAGCTAAGAAAGTGTTGAGACCGTAGTTGATTTCGAAGTGTGGGCGTTTGTGACTTGTATCGTAAAGTTGAACCGGCTAGGCCGGATGAAAAGCTATCTACGATTTCCGGATGTTTTATTGTTCTCTTGACCAAAACTTGTTGTTTGGTGGAAATGGGTGAGACCTATTTATACAAGTCATAGTGAAACGCACTGGTCTCGTAGAAGTGGAAATGATTGAGTGGTGGAAGAAAAGAGTAACGGTAACCTAGACGTTATTCTTCCATGATGAGGGAAGTGAATTGCGGAATCGCTACTTACGTCAGTGATGAAGGAAATGAATTGTTTACACCGCTATTTTCATCACCACTAATTATCCCACTTCATGACACTTTCTTGTAATGGGCTCATTGACACCACACGTTGTAAACCGCCAGACCAATACCCCGATGAGCATCCCCGCCTTATGACATATTTGATGTCTCGAGTGTTTTCATGGAAAACATGTAGCACTTTGCTACGTGTGGAAAGTTAAAATAGAGAGGCTTGCCGCAGGTAAATAGCATGTGATGCTAGACCCGGTTTGGTGGTGAACTTCGTTAGCCGACATTGCATCTTATGAATAAGGGTAGCCGTTGATTGTGGCTACCTTGTGTTGGCGCCACAATCGAAAAGGGGCATTGTGGCATGACTTGTGAATGCCAAAGGCACGATGGTGCAAGTGGCGCCCGGCGAGCCATGGTCGCTCTGGGCTTGTAGTGCTGGTCGCCCAAGAGTTGCCACAAGTCCATCACCCGATAAATGAACTTGGATGGATGAGATTACATCTCGCGAAGAAGGATGTCAATTGATTATGGCCACATATTGTTGTATAGCGAATTACGTCAGCCACATGCTATTGGCATGCCAATGGCGTATCCGCAGCATAGCGGCAGATGCCGTGATGTTGCGTTTGGCCAAAAGCTGTAATTTGCTCCAGTAGCCAAAGTTAGGGTTTGGCGCCGTGGAAGAATTCGTCGTGAAAGAATTCGCCGTGGAAGAATTAGGGCTTGGCGTGGCCAAGGTGCCGTGGAAGTATTAGGTCTTGGTATGGCCAAGGTGCCGTGGAAGAATTCACCGTGGAAGAATTAAGGCTTGGCGTGGCCAAGGTGCCGTGGAAGAATTAGGGCTTGGCGTGGAAGAATTAGGGTTTGGCGTGGCCAAGGCTTGGTTTTGGCGCCATGGAAGAATTAGGGCTTGGCGTGGCCAAGGCTTGGTTTTGGCGTCATGGAGTGGAAACATTGCCCCTATTGCCACGCCAATCCCTTTGCTCTGGGAAACGTTTTTTTGGCTTTGGTAGCAATTTTCCCAAATTTGGGTTTGGAATGTCGAAACCCTAATTAGTGCAAGTGACATATGGGGTTATGATGGCGCTACTTTTGTGCAATGGCGCCATGGCTATGCCAAAGTAACTATGCCAAGGCCATAGTGTGGAAACGGCCACATGAGTAGAAATTGTCGTTGGTGGCTATTTATGACAGGTTTCAATGTGGCATGTTTGCATGAGGTAGCATGTTGCGGTTGTCACGATGAAAGTGGCATGTTGGCATGCCGACAAATATGTTGTTGTGGTAGGCACGCTTGGCCTTTACTGTATGGTGGCAAGTTCCGAGCAACTTGATTGACCCAAAAGGGGGGCGCCAAACATAAGGCGACTATACTTCCTAGCGAGAATGTGGCTAGTTTCAAGCGATATGATTGGTCGAGGAAATAGGGCCTGGCATGGCCAATGGAGCTAGTCAGTCCTCTGGGAATGGCCACGCCTCTTTTTGCCGTTGCGACTGCTTTTTCCTTATTCGAAGAGGTTCTCGCACTTGCAATCCATGGCTGATTAATTACTTAGTTTTCTTAGGCTGATTTTGACAAGGTCCGTATATTGCGCGAGGCGCGAAACCCTAACTTCGCAGTTAGTCGTGACGATTGACCTAATTATATGTGTCACACATAACTCTTTAAGTTCGCTTCCAAAGAGCAAAGATGTTTTCTAATTGAATACCTTATGCAAATATCTTATTCTTTTTGATACTTGAGATCTCGTGTTACTCACGTCGCGAGCGAACACCAATCGTCATGCCATATCAACATTAAGAGTTCAGCTGAGAACATAGCATAGAAGGCATTTGAGGAACTTATATTAAATGAATATACGCGAGGCGCCAAATTTACGTAACATCCTGGGATTCACAAATTGATAAATTTTCATGTAAGTATATTGAGCTACCAATAAATATTCCAGCTGAGAGGTTAAGACATGTGGCTTTATTTCGCAGAGACGTCACATCAGATGCAAGGTTTTACGATTTTAACCCTAAGCTAAAAACCACCATCAACATTAAGTCATTTCTTAGCTCGGAACAGTGGCATTATCGCGGGGTAAGCATGAGATGGTGACAGATGAGGATAAGATCGAAATAACAAGTTATGACAAGATTGTCGTGATATTTGCTAACCTTGTCGTGAGGCATGAAGAATCACGATCCTTGCATCTACGGGGTTTCTCGAAATTTGGTTTGGCCATGGGGTGCTGGCCTCAGAACTGCAACTTTGGCTACTAATTGGCAAAGGTGGTAATGCAACTTGGTCCG
The DNA here is from genome assembly GCA_023531295.1 of Papaver armeniacum. Lineage (NCBI taxonomy): Eukaryota > Viridiplantae > Streptophyta > Magnoliopsida > Ranunculales > Papaveraceae > Papaver > Papaver armeniacum. The sequence goes on along the minus strand of JAJJWW010008286.1, from coordinate 14,928 downwards.
CGGAGCGGCGAAAGTTGCTAGCCAGCTAAGTTACGGAATGCATGGAGATGGTGCTGTCTTGAACGACCAAGATGGTGCTTTCTTGATTGGTAGAGATGGCGCTGCTTTGAACGGCCAAGATGGCGCTGCTTTGAACGACTACGGAAAGGTGGATGGCTTGGCTAGCTTGGAAGGGCCGATGGCGAGGCTAGCTTGGAAGGGCCGATGGCGAGGAAAGCTTGGAAGGGCCGATGGCGAGGCTAGCTTGGAAGGGCCGATGGCGAGGCAAGCTTGGAAGGTCCGATGGCGAGGCTAGCTTGGAAGGGCTAATGGAATGACTAGCTTGGAAGGGAAAATGGCGTGGCTCGCTGAAAAGGCCAATGGAGCGTTGGCTTGCTTGGAAAGGCCAATGGAGGTTGGCTTGGGACGCGGAGAGGATGGCGCTGGTTAGGGCTCGGCTACAACATGGAGATTGCGCTGGCTAGGAGCGGACTCCTGGGGATTGAATGCGGACTGTTGGCGTTGGCGTGGAGCGGTAGAGATGGCCGTTTGGGAGCGAATTATTTGGCATTGTCTTATCCGCGGACTGGTGGCGCCATGGAGCGTTGCCTTTGCGGGCCCGGTTGCCTTTTTCCGTGCATAACTTAAATGAGAAACCTTCCTCCACTCTAATTCCAAAAGTGCTGTGCTTATAAAAGGAAACCTACTTCCACCCAAACCCCAAAGTAATATGTATATAAAAGGGGTCGCACATCTATTTTTTTTTTTTTGTAATACTGGCTTTGTTTTCACGTCTCCGCATTAGCAACAAAGCATAGGAGTTGGCGAGCGTACTCCAGGTATGTGTTCCAACGTTTCTCCTCCGTTTCCTTTTTTTTTTGTTGGTGTAAACCATAGCCATAGACATATCCTCCATAAACCCGTAAAAATAATTTTGTATGAATGATCTTTTCTCGCAGCAGATCGCGGTAATATTAGCCGTCACATTGATAGTAAAGAGGCCAATTATTATACAAAGTATGCGCGCATGATGGGTGGCTGCCATTAGTTATTCTCCCGTGAAAACCTAGCTTTTAGGGTTTCCTTTTCCTCTCGTAGACGTGTGCATTATTTCCGTGCCCATTCGTGACTTGGCCGAGGTCATACTTTCCGCGGATTCACATGTTCCCCGCGGCATTGTCTAGTTTTGGCCAAGGGTGTACTTTCCGCGACGTCACGTGTATCTCGTTGAGTAGACATCAGTCCTCATTCCCTTTGGCCGTGAGTGCCATGTCATGTGGCCAAAAGAGAAATTTCCGTAGCAAATATGTTGTTGACTCTTGATTGTGGTAACTTTTGATAAAATCTTCATGTATGATTTTCTTCAAAGTAGTAATTTTTTTCTTTGCTTCGTTGTAGTTACTTCAAAAGCATAAGGAATTTTGTTAAGATGTCACCTGAAAGTAGTTCCGCCGCCGCATTGACAAGTGTCAATAACTCCAAACTGAACACAGATGATGAGTTCTTTACGAAGTCTGCTACGATTACAAGGACCCGTCCCAAATTCGTGGAAACTTTTCTGACTGATTCAGAGAATGATGGAGAAGTTCAGTCGGTCACTCGAGGGCGCATAATGAGGTTTTTCCTTCAGAAGAAATAGTATCCAGCTTCTCTCATAGATTTCAAAATATGTCATAGTCTATTGCGCTCTTATGATAAGTGGATAAAATTTATGATGAGCCGCGACCACGTAAATTCCAACTTAACGGAGGCACAAATCATGCATGCTGCCATGGCGTCTGCGACCTTTCAAATCATAAAAGATGTTGCAGGCTTGTTTACTTTCATCTCCAGATGGTGCCCGGGAACTCACACGGATATATGTAGATGGGGTGAGATGACTATTTCTTTGGAAAGCATAGCCGTTCTGTTGAGTGTTCCAATAATTGGGAAACTTGATGTTGTCTTGTCTCGAGGAAGAAGAAATGCACGCCGCTTTGGTCACGAAAGCAGCGGAATATGTTCTAAAGAATGAGGAAAGGTGTTTATATAACTGGTGAGTGTTTTAGTGGTTCCCTGATGAGTCGGAGTCGGGTCAAGTGCTGGATGATACACTCCATGTTGCTGCATTTTTAATTATGTGGCTATCCAGAAATGTTTTCGATGATGGCTCTGGTAAGAAGGAGATAAGACAGAAGCTCGTCAAATTTTCTATCAAACTAGCGAAAGTCATTGCTCTTCCCATCGGAAGTTTGTTTCTTGGCTCTTTGTACAGTCATCTGGATCACTTAGTAGTAGATATGTACGTCTCTAATGGGTATATGAAAGTGGACTCGTATATCCACGTCGCCTTTCTTCAAGCATGGTTGTAGGAGAATTTCAAAAATTAAACTCATAACCCGAGAACCTTGTTTCCTGATGCATATGGCGGTTCTAGGATACTCCGTTGGTTGGAGAGGCGTCTAAGACCCGGCGCAAAGCTCATTGATTTTCTTGACAACTCGGATGAAGTTAACTTTCATCCTTGGGCCCCGGCCCATGCCTCCATAGTTCAACTTGTACACTTTTGCTTCCGCACCTAAAGTGATATTGCATTCCGATGACGGAATATGAGCATTGGAAACCGTGTTCTTACGAAGCTCATATCCGGGTACGTGCCATCTTTTTTTCGGGAGGATCTTCCTGATTAGTCTCTTAGAACATTGATGGGGCTTGACATATGGGCTTTGGACTAGGAGTCTCATTCCATCGCCCGCCGACAGCTCAGAATCAATCGCATCCGATATTCTTGATTACAACGTCTTTGCACCGGATAAAAATCTTTCCTTCTTGCTCCCAGAACAAAAACCTATGACGACTCCCAAATATAATATCTTCTGGCAAGCTGAGTTCCTCGCCATTCATCCGTTCGTGCAGGATGTTGAGACAAATCCGCGTGGTAAACCTTTCTCTGCGGTTCTAGCGAAGCATAAATTGTTGAAAGAGATTCCTTCGGGCAAGAGAAAATCCTCTAGATTGGATGCATACAGTCTCCAGAAAAAGGAGCAAAGGTCGAAAATGAAGCAATGGCTTCAACTTGGATTCGACAAAATTCTTGTGACTTTCAGTTCTTTTCAACACGCGTGTGTATGTTTAAAATCACCGGCTTGTCCGAATAAGTTTTCCATTTATAACCGACTCTCTCTTTTTTTTTTTTTTTTTTTTGTTTTGAATTAGAGGCTTGTAACTCGAATATCTTTGCCAGACTTTCCTATGGAAAAAAACGGTACCTCTTGAGAAAGGAGGTAACGAGAGTGAATCTCTTGAAGAAGAATCAGAAGAGGAAGAAAGCTCGAGATCCGGTGATGAGAGGAGCACTTCTGAATATAACATGTAAGTCTTCTTCCAAAGGGACCACGCACAAATGAGTCAGAGTTTTGCACACTTTTCTTGGATTATTTATTTATACCTATAAATGATTAATTGGTGATATTTACAGAAGAGGCTGCTTCCGAAAATAACTCGAGATGGAGATCCACTGAAATGAAGATGTAACAAAGGTCTCCAAATCATGGAAACCGTACTTGTTAGCAACCCGTAGATGGAAACTGATCGTCGTGGAAGACGCCGCCGTGCTTCCGATGATGGAAAAGCCCCCCACTGCGGGGCGCGATTGTATCCAAAGAATACTTGCTGGTCGCAGTAATCGATTGTGTGCGCCACTTTTGACCCTCCATTCTTGAATCCTCATGAAGATCACGTGTTTATTGGAGGCTTCAATTAATTCTATTAAGCATGAGGAGTTGTATACCAAAATATGGGAGAGATATGGACACATCGCATGTCAGCCAAAAGATCACTAGCCGGTTCGTGTTGGTTAAGCGAGTGGAAGAAATATTATCTTCAATTCGTGATATGTGCAAGGTGACCGGTCACACCATTTCTGGAGATATAATCTCAAACTGGGAGTTCCACCGGGATATATGTATAAACTTTGAGTTTAACGCTTCCTGGTTCTGTGAGGGATTTTCCGAGATTCAAAGGCCGCAGGCTGAAGCGGTTGATGGTCCTTTCGCGGATTTAATTAATCAACAGGAGGTAGAAGTCGAGAAGTTGTCCTGAGAATTGAAGTTTAAGGTGCAAACTTTTCAAAGTATGAAGGACATTTTCTCCAAGAATAACGAGCCGTTGTTAGGCAACTTTCCTTGAATACTTTTATTTTTCGAACTTCTTTTCTTAGGTTTTTTTTGTTGAAAGGCAAAAGAAACACTGTTTATGGTATGGTTTTCTGTTTTTGGATTGATAGATGATTGCTTTTTATAAGAGTTTTTTGGATTATTTTTGGAGTAATGGCTTTTTGATCAATTGATATGTCAAAATATGAATTACGAATGTAAGTATAAAAATCATTCCGGACCGTGAACGTTGCATGAGAAAGGAAGAGATATGAAATCTTGGGATGATTGGGTCACCGACTTCCATGATAAATGTGAAAATCCAAACAATAAGTCGTGTAAACATCATATGGCAAACTTATGGTCTTTCACCAGAACTGAGTCTTCAGGTAGTAAATCTGAGTCTTTTCGTAACGTCCTTCTTGCCACGAGAAGTCCTCGGTCGTTCTTTTGCCTGGTGGAACATCTTTATGTCGATCCGTAGTCGATGGAGAATCTCTAGTCCCTAGACGTAATTCTCCTGAAACCCCTCTTTTCTTGGACGATGCGCTTCAAAGTATGGCATTTGCTAGTAGTATGATGAGAATGGGAGTTGAATTCGTAACCGAGAGATTAATCTCCCACTGTGGTCGCCTATTGTTTGTGGGTGAAAACCGTTTCTGCTGATTTTGGTAATTTTGGGTGTGTGTGGGTGAGAAATGAATCTAAACCCTAAAAAATGTACTGCACGGGAGTACTTTTGATTCGAGAGATCAATTCGTACAATCCCCGGCCTAAACCAAGAAATGGACGTTCCAGCTTGCTTCGGCACAAAGTGAAGGAGAAGGGTTGGTCTTAGGGAGGGAAGCAAAGAAAGTGTTGAGACTAGAATAGTTGATTCTCGGGAAGTGTGGGCGTTTGTGACTTGTATCGAAGTTGAACTCATAGAAATGGATGAAAATCTATCGATGATTTCTCGGATGTTGTATTGTTCTCCCGACCAAAACTTGTTGTTTGGTGGAAATAGTGAGACTTATTTATACAAGTCATAGTGAAAATATCCCCGGTCTCGTAGGGAAGTGAAAACGATTGAGTGGGTGGAAGAAAAGAGTAACGTGTAACCTGTTGGACATTATGCTTCCATGAGTGAAGTGAAATCGTAACCGCCAAATTACGCCCGTGATGAATGAAATGAATTGTTTACACCGTTACTTTTCAGCACCACTAATTATCCCACTTCATGACACTTTATTGTAACAGGCGCATTGCACGCCGCACACTGCAAACCACAGACCAATACCCTGATGAGCATCCCCTAGTTTATGACATATTTTGATGTCTCGAGTGTTTTCGTGGAAAACATGTATCACTTTGCTACGCCATTGGAATGCCATTTATCTCTGATGATGTTCATGAAAAAGGGCAAAAGCTAAAATTGGCTCACCACAAAGTTGGGTTTGGCGCCGTGGAAGAATTCGTCGTGGAAGAATTATGGCTTAGCGTGGCCAAGGTGCCGTGGAAGAATTCGCCGTGGAAGAATTAGGGCTTGGCGTGGCCAAGGTGACGTGGAAGAATTAGGGCTTGGCGTGGCCAAGGCATGGTTTTGGCGCCGTGGAGTCGGACCCACATGTGGCTTGGCAACATTGCCCAGCCACGCCAATCCCTTTGCTCGAGAAACGTTATTTTGCTTTGGTAGCAATTTGCCCAAATTAGGTTTGAAATGCTCAAAACCCCAATTAGTGCACGTGGCATGTGGTTGCGGTGTGGCGTTACTTTTGTGAAAATGGCTCCATGGCTATGCCAAAGGAACTATGGCAAGGCCATAGTGTGGAAACGGCCACATGAACTGGTTGCCACGAAGTGGCATGTTTGCGAGGTAGCATGTTGCGAAGTTGTCGCGGTAGAGTGGCATGTTGGCATGCCGACCAATATGTTGTTGTGGTAGGGCGTGTTTGGCCTTTAATGTATGGTGGCAAGTTCGAGAGAAACTTGATTGCCCAAAAGGGTCCGAGAGGTGTAGAATACACCGTATTTACTATCTAGTAGTTACGCTTTTTTGCTATTTTTCTTGTGAATTATGTACTTTACGTGTATTTTTGAGTTATTAGGTACTGGAGTCGCTACGAGGAAAAGATGGAGAAATCAACCAATTTGAGCCAAAAGGGCAAAATTGTCATTTCGTGGCGAACACTATCCAAGCCCAGCCAAGGTTAAGGGGCACCATATCCAAGGAGCACTACATAATGACCGGCAAAGGTTAAGGGGTTTACCATCCGGGTGACCCTTATCTCAACTCGGCGGGGTGTCTGAATCACCCATGTATAACTCCAACCCTAAATTGAGAAAAAATTATCTCAATCATTTTCTTTGTCTGAAACCAAGAAATTCAGAGAGTTGTGAAGCTCGGTGAGGGAAATTGAAATCCGAGAAGAACAAGAGCATAGATTGAGAAGCAGGCAAGCCAAGGTTCTGATGATTGTGTTGATCGAGATGTGAGGAAAATTCAGCTGAATCGAGTTTTATTTTAGGAGTTGATATGAACACAGAAGAAGAAATAATCTGATGATGCGTGAACCGAGATTTGAAATGGGGTTTGTTGTTGGTTAATTTGTGATGAAGATGATAGGGTTTGTTAGTGAAGGCGATTTTGGGTTGATTTATGAGGATGAGCTCGGAGACCTGTATACGGTGAGGAGGCAATGGAGAAATTCAGGGCGAGATTTAACTTAAGTATCAGTGGGCTTTCGAAATCAGAGATGTAGAACATGGGTCTGTGTGGGTTTTAGAGAGAAAGAATGATGGTGGCTGTTGATGGAATTTACAGAAGATGGATTAGGGTTTGATAGGGTTTCAGAGAGCATTAGGCGATCTTGTGGTGGTTAATGGAGAAGATTTGAGGCAATTCGATTTTTGAACACGAGAGAGAATGGAAGTGAGTTATGGGAGCTGGAATTGGTGGTGATGGTGAAGTTGAGATGTAGTGAATGAATGCTCACTGTTGTATGTAGAGCTAATGTGGCCTCGTAATGAAAGGGAGGTCTGAGTCAAAGATGGCCCTGAGTTTCAGATGAAGTCGGGATGTTGAATTGTTTGTCTTGGAATTGCGATGGAGTCAGTGGTGCAAGTTGCTCGCAATGGAGTCTGTGTTGTGGTTCGAGAGGGGATGGTCGGGTTGCAGCTCAAGAGATGGAGCCACGGGAGCAAAGTGAAGCCGAGGCCCTATATCTTAGATGTATGTTAGGATAGGGAATGCTTGGTGTCGGGTCAGAATTGCGGCATGGACCCGATGGTGTTGATGACTCGATGGTGATGTTTGTTGCACATGAAATTGGGCAGGAGGTCAACAAGAAGGTTATGCACATAGGGTGTCTGGGAATGGAGCTAGTGGATGACAAAGTGGTGCAACTAAAGAACTCAAGTGATGTCAGTATTGAGTTTGGCTATGAAGCTGCAAGGGTCAATGATGGCAGAGCTAATGCTACAGCTGTGGTATTGAGTTGAGTTGTGCAGGGAATTGCAGGGTTGTGAGGCTGCAGTGTGGAATGCTGTTGAAATTCAAGTTACAAGGAATGGCTTTGTTGGTTCAAACTGCAGTCTCAGGTGGAGTGATATGTTGATTCAAGTTGCAGCTGAAGTGCAGGCTTATGATGGTTATAGTGCTGGCAGAGATGGTGTTGGTTGGCTGCAATTACAGGGAATATGGAGTTGAGGTTGTGCTGAAATGATGAAAAGGAGATACTTGTTGTTTGGGTGATGTTCGCCAAGATGGTCCGAAATTGATATAGAAGAAATCAATTGCAAGTGTTGGGAGTGGCAATGCGGGGCCATAAATTTGGCCGGGCAGGAGTTAAGCTACAACACAAGGATTGTGCACGAGTTCACCCTATATGTGCAATGGCCGGCTTGGCTGGTTAACTCGGTCATTGAATCGACTCTCCCTAACCTGCACTGACTCACCTGATCCCGATCAGTGACTCTCCCGACTTGGTGTGACCGAGTTGACCCCTTCGGAGTTGACTAGTTGACCGATCCGACCCGTTGACCTTGATCAGGTGGATTCTTGCACCACACCTGGATACTTTCCCGGCGACTATTCCGCCACCTCCCAATGCCATAATCCCATTTTTCCTCAAGACGATTTTTGGACATAATTTCACATGGGTATTTCTCACACATGGGCTTGGTAGACCACTTGGAGATGGGTTTTGAGAAGACCTAATATTGGAAGGAGTATCTTTATGGAAATAGAGAAACTTATAAAAGAGAGGATTTTTACCTAATGTGGTTAATCTTTTTCTCCTAATCTTGGATATTGCTATTCTTTTGCCTCTACTTTGTTTTCTAGGGTTTACACCATGAAGTATTTTCTCTTTCTTCTTGTGATGAACTCCATGAATATGAGCTAGAGTTTTATTATTGGTTATGGAATAAGTTGGATTTCCAAATATGGGTTTTAATTCAATAAATTAGTTTTGTCTCCATGTTATCGTTTATGATTCACCATTAATATTGTTACATGATTTGAATGCTTGTTTAGTCAGTCGCGGATCGATTGAGTTTGCTTTCATCTTTATTGCTAGATTAGGATTTATTATACGCAAAAAGTGATAGATTCACGATTACAAGTAGCATAATTGTGATTATTGCTTGTAGTGATACATCCTAATAGTCACATGTGAACCATAACCTTTGTTAAATCGGATTAGTGCGCTTTCCACGTTCGATTGCTTTGATTGGCCTGATTTCATAGAACGTAACGCATCTAGGGAATTAAACTTGATTAGTACTTTTACACGTTAGGTTGTTCCTTTAGATAGAATTCATATTCGCATATTTTAATGTGTTTGTTGATGACATGAGGAGATTTTATGGGATATACTTTACATCAAGGTATTCTAGGGTCTTTGATAAAAGTTGAGATTAAAATATCAATTCTAGTTATTGTGTTGAAAACATGTTTGAAGAATGAAAACGAAATCTTAACCAATACTTTCTTATCCTTGATTTGATTTGTTTGCTTTTGCTTTATTTGCTTTTATTTAGTTTATTATATAAAAATCACAAAACTACCGGTGTTATTTATAGGGAACCGAAACAATTTGACAACCTAGACCTCTCTCCGGGATCGATCCTTTCTTGCCCTTGCTTCATTATATTTTGAGAGTAAGAAAGTGTAATTATATTTGTGTCTACCGACAACCTAATAAATTTTTGCGCTTGCAGGGGAGGCAGTGTTGTCAATTGTTTTTGGTTTCTTATTTTTGTTTTGTTTTTAGTTTTTGTTTTGTTTTTCTTATTTTCTGGGTTTTAACATAGTTTTGAGAATCTTATTTCAGGTACCAATTTCTATGGAAGGAGCATATTGGAACAATGGATACGGTTTTCAACAACCTCAACAATATGATAACTACCAATTCAAGGGTATAATCAAAACCAATTCATTGGTTATGACCAATATTCCATGGAACCTTATGGTTTTCCTCAACAACCTTATGGCGGTATGTGTGTGAACAACAACAAGGATGGGAGGATTCTTATGCTCGTGAACAAAAAGTCTCTAACTTTATAGACAAAGTTTCCACCTTTTACAAGAGGAATTTAAAAAGCTAAAGAGACTACAAAAAACGAGCAACTCCAAGAACTTCGTGAAGGTTTTGCTAGCTTGCGAAGAGGCATTGATCAATACAAGGAAGATATGGATAATTTTATGTGCATATGGTTTGTGATGAATATTTGATTGATGCTAATGTTGAAAAGGCCAATCCTCACACTTTCGCTGATAATTGTGTAGTTAACTCAACTCTGATCTTAATAATGATCATTCACCTATTCAAAAGGATGAGTTAGAGATTAGCAAACACTAAATTCAGCGAGGACCAATCTTATGTTGACTATGATAGTGACGGTGATTACGATACATTGCTTGAAACAACTCATGGACATCTCCGAGGAGTCTTTTTGGGATCAAGATGAAGACGAAGAGGAATATGTCGACACTTTTGTAGATTAATCAAGCATTGATCTTAATAATAATCAAGAGCCTATTCAAAGGGTGGAGCTTGAGGAGGATGCATTTTCAAATGTTCTAAAAAGTTTCTTATAATAAAATTTGGATTCGCAAAGAGTATGTGCCTTACAACAAAAAGGAGTATGTTGAGAATGAGACCGTTATGACCAATATTGTGGAAGACCCAATTGACCTTGCAAATGATTGTAATGATGATGTTTTATGTCGAGACTTTGGTTAAAGCGTAAAACGGACGAAGAATGGTTGCAAGGTTTGATAGAGGACCATGATATACAAGAGGTGAATAATTCACTTGAGTTTTTCAAGGATGAAGAGGATTCCGTGATACTGATTGTGCAAGGTTTGTCAACCTTGCTGCCTATTGTTTCTTCTCCTTTACCTCTTATTGGTTTGAATGTATGTGCTTCGAGAATATTGTTGAATGACTTTGTTTCTCGTTTTCCGCCATTAGAGAAACTTGATTCTCATACTATGCGTTTTGGAACAAGAAACCGTGGAAGTACTCCGATTTTATGTTCTTTATCCACTTAGTGTAAAAGGACTTAGTGTGGGGAAACTTTCAAGCTATAACAATTTCATTATTCATATATTATGCTAATCATTGTGTGAAGTTGTTACTAGAATTGCAGATTGTTTTCTCTCAAGGCAGACTACAGATTTTCGATTGTTGGTATATGGACGATAACAAAAGAGCTCGGGGTGACGACTTTAAACCAAGCGCTAAATGGGAGGCAACCCATAGGTTTTGTATCTTAAACCCTTGTATTTATTTATTTTATAGTTATCATATCATATTTGCATCCCCATGTTTAATTTCATTGCGTCCGAATCTATCTTAGAAGAGAATTAGGACGAATACCTTTTCGTCAGAAAAATTCAGACTGCACGTAGTTCAGTCCAGAGACCATAACTGTCAGACCGTTTATCGAAACACTGTGCACTTTTGACACTCTGTAGAAAACACGTAGATGAACAACTTTTGTGAAATGGAGTTTTTCCAAATTCCTTACCAATTTGTACAGTTTTTTCGTTTTATCTTCATTATGTCGTAATTCAGAATTTTCGGTTTTGCTACATGAGGACAATGTGAAGTTTAAGTGTGGGGGAGTCTTTTGCATATAGAGTTTTTAGCCTTTTGAGTAAAAATTTTCAACTTTTTTGTAAATAGTGAATAAATAAACTCCAACTTGTGGTTAGTTTAGAGTCACATAGTATACATGTCGCTAAGATTACATCGAGAATCTCATAATAGTGACCGAACTTAGAGATTTGAGAGAACATGATCGGGTTTCTTAATTGTATGAGAGTTGTGTTGGATTTAACCATGCCAAAGGGCAAATAAGGTGCAGACTGAATTCGGTATTAGAGTAGTGATCCCCATAGTGGAGACTACCCAAGTTACATAATGTGAGGCACCAACCTTCAATTCTTTGTACCTGTCTAAATTGTGCTTTTAGAGTGTGTGTCACCGTACGTAAATTCCGGGCAGAATGGTGAACTGTCCAACCTCCCACCATAGAAGCACTATTTTGATCTCTTGAGTGCTATTTTATCAATCATGTTGGTGACATCGAATTGCTAACTTACATACCACTTGTAATCTTGTTCGCAGCTAGCACCATCCACCTATCTCTCTCCACCAACAGTCCATAGAAACACCATCATCATCAACAAGAGGAGCATCACAAATTTGAAGGAAAGTTGAACACGTTAAAGAGGTTTACAAGCAACTTATTTAATTGAGCAGATTTTAGATTCAAGTAAAGCAACAAAACAAGGAGCGACTTTTTATAAGTTGAAGACTATTGTACAAGAGTAAAAATTATCAAAGATGAGAGTTCGAGAAATTTATGATATCAAGACATATAAGTTGTGAAGAATCAAGCGGTAAAGTATTTACACCATGGCCTTTGTACTTAAGTTTTTATTTTTGTATTTTACTTTCTCTTGTCTCAAAAAAAAAAAAAAAAAAAAAAAAAGAAAAAAAAAAGACGAAAATTAAAAAGAAAAAAAAAAAAAAAGACAAGAGAAAATTTTTAGGTTTGTTAATAGTTTTTATTATTTTGTTTTATTTTTATTTTTATTTTTGTATTTGTTTTATTTTTTTATTTCAAAAAAAAAAAAAAAATTGGGTTTGTATAGTTTGTTTTTAGTTTTGTATTCTTTCAATAAAGCCAATGGAAAGAAGGAAGATCTATAATGAAGTTTCAAGCGACAAGGAATTAGAGGAAAGAATCATATTGTCGAGATTCTTTCACAGTTCAAGAGTTATCATCAAGAGTTGAAGACATCGAAGACCGAGACGTTTATGGATGTTTGAGAGTGGAAAGGGCCGCCTTAGAAATGGATAACGAGGTAAGTAAGCATATTCCACCTTCGTTAAATGGTTGATTTCCTTTCAAGAGATTATCGAAAAATGAGTTTTCAAAAATATATAAAAGATGTGGTTTTCAAAACATTCGGAGGATTTTGCCTTCCTACCATTCAACGTGTGTGTCGCAGATTCTCTCTTCATTCCTACTGGACACATGTGACTCCATAAAAAGTTGTTTATTATTGAGTGCAACTTCATAAAACCCTTTCTTGTGAGGTAAGTCTGAGACTTTGATCACTCCAACCCAGAATTTATGTCGAGAAGGGATGGTTATCTCTCTCTCAACTTTTAAGAATGAGATTGTTTCATTTATGTCTAACTTCTTATGACTAGTGCAAATCTCTATGTCTTCAGCGCGTTGGATGCTATTATTACGGGAGAACTAGTAAGTTGGAAAAGTAGGTTTGTGGGTATATCTCTAGTAAACCCTCACGACTATAATCATCGCCCACTAGGACACCTAGGGGTTTAAAGGCTGTTATTTATGCTAAAAGTGACCGTAGAAATTTATTTATATTACCCGAGTTGTTGTATTTTATTTGTTTTTGTTTGATTTGCTCTGAGGACTAGCAAAGTCTAAGTGTGGGAATCTGATAGGTGTAGAATACACTGATTTACTATCTAGTAGTTACGCTTTCTTTGCTATTTTTCTTGTGAATTATGTGTACTTTACGGTATTTTTGAGTTATTAGGTACTGGAGTCAGCGTGAGGAAAAAATATGGAGAAATCAACCAATTTGAAGCCAAAAGGGAAAATTGTTACCTTCGTGGGCGTAATACCATCCGGCCCAGCTAAGTTAAGGGGCAACTATATCCGAAGGAGTACTACATAATGACCACAAAGGTTAAGGGGTTTACCATCTCATGTACCTTATCTCAATCACGGGGTGTCCAATCCGCCTCCCATAAACCCAACCCTAAATTGAGAAATTATTTCAATCATTTTCTTTGTCCTGGAAACCAAGAAATTCAGAGAGTTGTGAAGTCTCGAGGGAAATTGAAACTCGAGAAGAAAAAGAGCATAGATTGAGAGAAGCGAAGCCAAGGTTCCATTAGATTGTGTTGATGAGATGTAGGAAAATTCAGAATTGAATCGAGGTTTATTTTGTGGAGTTGATATGAACACGGGAAGAGAGAAATGATCGGGTGATCGTGAACTCGAGATTTGAAATGGGGTTTCGTCGTTGGTTAATCTGTGATGAAGATGATAGGTTTGTTAGTGCAAGACTGATTTCGGGTTCGATCTGCGAGGATGACACTCGAGTACGTGATGCAAGTGGAGAGGCAATGGAGAAAGTCAGAGCAGACTTGAACTTAAGTATCACTGGGCTTTAAACTCGCAGATGTAGAACATGGAGTCTAGTGTGGGTTCGAAGAGTGAATTGATGGTGTGCTGTTGATGGAATTCATGGTAAGATGGATTAGGGTTTGATAGGTTCTTAGGAACACCTGGCTCAATGCTGTGGTGGTTAATGAGAAGATTTGAGGCACCCCGATTTTGAACACAGAGAATGAAGTGAGTTATGAGCCTGAATTGGTGGTGATGGTGAAGTTGAGATATATGTAGAATGAATGCTCATAACTGTATGTGGCTGAGCTAATGCGCACTGGTAATGAAAGGGAGTCCGAGCTGCAGACGATAGCTCGCGAGCTGAGATGAGTCGGATGTTGAGTTATTTGTCTTGAACGTGTAGATGGAGTCGTAGGGTGCATGACTTCTTCCAATGGGTCCACATGTCGTGGTTCGAGAGGAGGATGGTCAGCTTGCGCAAGCTGCAGTGGATGGAGCCACAGGAGTGCGGTTGAAGCCAGGCCCTGTATCTTAGATGTATGTTAGGACAGGGAATCGATAGTTTCGAGTCAAGAGATGGAACTGAATGGCTGGTGTTTGAAATGGAGTTGATGGCTGGAGGTTTGAATTGAAGGTTGGGAAGGTTGGGGATGAGATTATCCTGCCCGGTTAGGGGATTTGTGAGCTGCGCTGTAAAGTGATGCAGTTCAAAGAACCATGATATGCATCAGTTTGGTTATGAAGTCAGCAAGGGCTCAATGATGGCAGAGCTAATGCTACGTACTGCAGTATCGAGTTGAGCTGTGCGGTGGAATTGCAAATGTGAGGTCACAGTGGTGGAATGTCATGAAATTCGTTACAAGGAATGGCTTTTATTGGTTCAAACTCTGCAGTGTTCAGGAGGATATTTTGATTCAAGTCACTCAAGTGCGTGTGCTTATGATGGTTATAGTGTGGCAGAGATGGTGTTGGTCGTCAGAATTACGGGAATATGGAGTTGAGGTTGTGCCGAAATGATGAAAAGGAGTACGGTTAATTGGGTGATGTTCGCCAAGACGCCTGAAATTGATATAGAAGAAATCGAGTTGCAAGTGTTGGGAGTGGCAATGCAGGGCCATTATGGTCGGGTAGGAGTTAAGCTACA
>JAJJWW010008285.1:0-36694 GCA_023531295.1 Papaver armeniacum | reverse complement strand
TCATTCATCAACTTCCCATGCCGTGATGGTGCACTTCACCACCTTGGCTAACAACGATGTACGGCCGTGATACCTCGTACAATCAATTCTCGCTCACATGCCGCTTCTAATGTCCTGGCCATGACGCTGAACATTTCCTTAGCTAGGTCCTATGAAGGGCCGTGATGGTCAAGATTGCCTTTTGGCCTATAGGCCACCAAATGTCCAACCGTGATGGATGTACATCTCTAAGGCTATCTAACTTGGTGCATGGTCCGTATATGAACATTCAACCAAGTACCCTCCCTATATATGTCTTAATGGAATTTCTACAAGTATGGAAAGGGGAGCATATTGACATGATTGCTTCACTATTCATGACCGTGCTACCATGAATTTCCGAATGACCGCCAAGATGGCTGCTCATTGTCCGTCGCCAACCCGATGTCCAACCATGTTGGTCGCTCACTACCAACCCGATATCCAGCTGCCTTGATGTCCGCCGCCGACTCCACCCCAGCCATATTGGCTGAACATTGTCAACGCATTGGCCAAGGGACAATGTTCCTTTTCCTACGCAATGTGCTTTGGACGAAGCTTCATCTCGTGCCATGGCGCATCCTTTAGCATGCGCTATGCTAAAACACTTGGTGTTACAAAGACACCTTCAAACTCCAAAGAGAATTTTCCTGACCTAAACCTTACGCCGCATGCGACAGTACGTATACTTAGGTTCCTGACTAAAACCAACAAGTACGCATACGTGTATGCATACTATGGTTCCTGACATGTATCACATATATGCAAGAGTGCATAACATGTTTATAATCCAATGTTGGTTAAGTGTTCTAAACTCTATTTCAATCATTGAAACTTTCTTAGAGGATGAAAATAGCCGCTTACATACACTATCAAAGATCAAAGCAATTTTCAAGTTATCAAAATAATCATAACGAAACATTCCAAGTCTACACCAAATGATTGTATCACACAAACCATGTAAGATGTTACTCGGAGATTTTCGATGATCATCTTTTGAATTTCGTCAAGAGTGTAAGATGAACTTGGTTGAAGCGAAAAGATTACCAACACATATTTCGAGAAATATGTAAGCGAGTTAAACTCAGCCTCGAAATATCAAATGTGCATAGTGGAAAACTATATAGCACTACGACTTATGTCTCAATATATGAGATAGAGTAGAAATAGACTTTCCAAGTGATAGATGAGTTTCGGTCTCCACATACCTTTTGTTGATGAAGTTCCACAAGCTCTCCTTAGTAGTTATTCGTCTTCAAATGATGAACGCCATGAAGTCTAATGCTCAAATACATAATCTATCCTAGTCCGAGACATCTATAAGTAGACTAGAAATCAAGACTTATAATTTTGATCACTAACATTGACAAACAAGCTTGAGATAGCAACGCTACGAGTTCGACCTAGTAGTGCTCTAACAATCTCCCCTTTGTCAATTTTGGAGACAAAACTATCAATACATATGGATCACAAAATAAATAAACTTTGTAGCTTCTCATCCAAATGCTTGATCTCCTTGGTTCTTCAACATTGCTCGAAATCTTCGTCACTTCCAAGTACTCCAATCATTCGAAATGTGTTCAACTCAGCATCATAGTTGTTGAAGATCTGTAGCTATAATAATGAGAAAACAGTTGCTCTCAATCATTGTTATACAATGTCATAGTATTATTACACAACATCAAAGTCCAATTATATCACAACTTTTACAACAATACTATGGTGATATGTATCACTCCCCCTTAGTCAATACTTCATCTCACAATGAAAACCACTCCCCCTTACATAATGATCCGTAAACCATATGTATTTGTAGTGTGAACTACACATTAATTCTCCCCCTTTTTGTCAATATAAATTGGCAAGGGTACAAAAACTAGTGGGATCCTCATTAAATTTCCATAGAGATACTTCATGACCAAAAGAGAACAACATATCAACTTGTTTAGATGCCATCATATAGCCGAAACTAAATGCATTCATCAAGGAGTTTATAAAGATAAAAGATAACCCCTATAATATTCCACAACCGTACTCCCCACAAATATTTGGCAATTAAGCACAAGTTCAATTAAGAACTCTCCCCCATAAAATGTCATTCCCGAAAGAACAACAAGAGCAACCTTACTTTTACAAGAAAAGAAGGATTTCTTTGGACATTAACAAATCACATGAAACATGAATTTGTATCCAAAAATCTCAATTGAATTAACCACAAGGAAAATGATCAATTCAATTGGTCATGCTCAACATAAGAGAACTTATTGAGCAACACAGTACTTACACAAAGATGTGGATCAGGGAAATACCAATACTGTGGAATAATCAAAGATTCATTTTATTTTTCATCACTATTTGCACAATGACATATAATAGACTTAATCTTTGTAAACAAAAGTTCGTCATATCTTCCATCAATATTTGCATAATGACATAATAGGCTTAACGTTTGCAGTCAAAAGTTCATTCTATTTTTTATCAATACTTTCATACCGATATATAATAGAGTTAACTTTTGAACGAGTATGGGATAGTCAAGGTTCACGGACGTAAACAACATATCACATAACAATTTGCAATATATAAAACCATAAAGATTTATACTAAAAAAATCATCTTCCAAATCAACTTTATAATTTAAATAAATAAATCTAAAAACATTGCAAGATGAAAAACGTTGGCAATAGCTATGTGTACTCACAATAATGGCTATTCCAAACCCTAGTTATCCTTCTTAAAAACACAAGAATAAATTCTCATAAGAAGTTTCCTAGACAAAATAAATCAAGTTTCCTTGATAACTTCATACCTTTCTATGAATCCATCATAGAAGGTGTCGCTAATTTCCTTGACTCTCTTGACCGTGGAACACTAACTTTATGATCAACAACACGAGCAAGTTGTTTAGCCTTAACGCAGTCCACGATGAGTTTCTTCTGATTCCGTATCAAGATCTGTTGATTAGCAAGGATTCTGGCCTGAACATCTAAAAGATGATTTATTTGCAATTGAAGATTTTCAAACTCGACCTATGAATCATCCTGAAAACGAGTTAAATCCTTGACAGATTCATCAATCCAGGAGTTTTGCTCTTTCCTTGCAAGCATCTTCTTCAGAACAAGTTCTTGAACTGAACCACGTCCTTGAGTGTCCTCCTCCATGTCAAAACTCACAATCTCTTGAGATCTTGAAGAGTTCTCCATATAATTTGTTAGGGATGGAATAACACAATATATAATATATATATATATATGTTTGTAAACAGGAGAAGGAATCTCTTGTCATGGAAACCCTATGAACTCTCATGAAGGGGACACAGACGTTCGTGGACCGGTCACAGATGAAGAATGGATTTGGAAGGATCCAACAAGAGGAAACACACTATTTGTTAACAATGCTCAAAAATTAGAGCATGACACATGATCGCAAAGATCAAGAACTCATATAGATAACATAAAAATGCATAAAAACATACAACAATCTTGAGACTCCCACTATCATCATCCTTGCAACTTTCAATATAGATACAAGGATGAGATTACCTGAGATCAGGTAAAGGAGTGAGAAGTAGTCTCACTATGAATTATGGGAGAAGAGTTGTACAAATCTTTTGTGCGTTTGTGACGTGTGTTCCCTTCTTTCCATTGATTATAACTTATTCTAGGAGAATACACTTTTAAAAGTCCATCGGAAGGATTTTTCTGAGGATTAAGTCTATGACCTCTAGAGATCGGTTCCATAGGAGAAGAGTTGAAGGACTTACATATTCTCGAATTAGACTTGCCAGACTTGTTCTTATAATTACAGGGAATGTGTTCATTCTTGGCGCAAGAGTTTATACCATTAAGAGGAACATGCAACCTGTGACAATTTCTTGAAGAGAGATCATTCTTATAAGAATTCTGGTTTTCTTTAGGAAAGAAACTCACTGTAGACGTCGTCAGCCGATTTACTCCGTTGACAGTAAAAAGAAGCAAATTATGAAGATCAGAGATTTGTTTCTTTCTAGCAAAACAATGAAGAGCATAATGATTCTTTTTCCCACAGAAGGAACATCATCGTGGATTAGAAACATAATTGCCTTGACTCATAACCTTTTCCGGCACATGCAAATTTTGCAAGTGATTCACAGTGGGTAATTCCTTGGAGGGAATTTTCTTCACACTGAATAAATCCTTGTGAGTATCAGAAGAAGGTACAATATAACTTCTATAAAATAATACACTTGGTACCAATGAAAATTATTATTTAAAAGAGATATTATATTATCGATAATATAATAAATTATTACATTATAATTAAATAATAAATTATTATCTTAAAAAATAATTTCTATTTATAATGCATTCAAAAACCTTAAACTTAAAAGTATTTAACATATATATAGGTCACGTACAACATTCTAAATCACCAAGATGTATTCTCATCTCAAAGGTGTATCTCACTAACCAATTAACGATGCAATACGGAAAGAGCTACGTGAATATAAAAGGGATAATCCTTTTTGCAAGCATCAATCACACTACAACACTTCTTATTGCAATACAACAATGCGACTCTAGGCCTCTTAAGTGCACTACACACTATTAGGGATTAAATACAACTTGATTTGAATTTCTAAGAAAAACAAACCAATATTCAATCATATTTTAAGAAAATTAAATATGTATGAAAATTATTTTTTATTTTTTTAGTAGTATTATTATTTTATATATTATTTGGGACCTGTTAATCCTTAAGAGGAATTTTTAAAATGTATTATTTTATGATTTTATCGAATTTATTATTTTACCACTAAGAGCCCGAGTCGGGACCGGGAAATTTTATTATTTTAGCGAGAATATTATATTATCGAGTATTATATTAAAGAAGTTATACTGTACAGAGGATGACTTACTCATCAAAATAGAGTTTTCCTTTTTCAAGGTGTCACACTGTTCTTGGGCACATCGAAGAGATGCAACAAGTTTCTATTTTTCAACACGATGAGCGTTTATTTCTGACGAATGAGTCTTGATTAAATGTTCTTCTCTAATTGAGTCTTCTTTAATAGTATCTTCAAGCCTACTAATCTTTTCACGCTGTAGAGTAGTTTCTTGAATCAATTTTTCGATATTGTTAGAGAGAGATTAAATAAAGCAATAGAGTTCACGTTCTCTTTCAAGAGATTTCTCGAATTCATCAACGAACTGATCATTCTTTTCTTCAAGAGTCTTGATTTTAGAACCTTGGAAATCGATGGTATCAGCAGTTTTTTTTAACGATCTGGTGAGTTCCATTTCTGATTCTGATACGATGTCAATTTTATCGTTTTTTCCTTCGGGATTCAGAAGAATCTGCTAAGGAGTTATCCTTTGAGTGAAATCCTAGATTTTTGGCATAATCAGAAACTTTGGAAGACATTTCTATGTACGTAGTTTGTGAGATACTTCTTAAGTCCACAGAAATCAGATTGCTACAAACACAGACTTATGAGGTCTTAAACGTGTTTGCCTGCTCTGATACCAATTGAAAAAGCGGGGGTCTAACAACCACACCCAATATTTCGTTCGACAATCTGAATAGACAAACTCCAATATACTTTCAAGAGAATCAACTAGACAGTCCGACTCAATCTAGAGAAAAGTATATCAAAGAGTTTATATCTCAATTCCTCAATTCAATCTGCAATCATCAAATAGGAATTTGCAATCCCGATTAAATAAGAGAAATAACTTGAACGGTACCAAAGACCAATGTTCAAGTGTCAATCAATTTATATCAACAACCAAAGGTTGGATGATCTAATTGATTGATCTTAACGCACAACCTGTGATATTTCTATTATATAACAAAATATAATATGGAAAAGAAATAACACAGACACTAGAATTTTGTTAACGAGGAAAACCGCAAATGCAGAAAAACCCCGGGACATAGTCCAACTTTGAACACCACACTGTATTAAGCCGCTAAAGAAACTATCCTACTACCAATGAACTTCGGACTGGAATATAGCTGAGCCCTAATCAATCTCACATTGATCAAGGTACAGTCGCGCTCCTTACATCTCTGAATCCCAGCAGGATTCTACGCACTTGATTCCCTTAGCTGATCTCACCCACTACCAAGAGTTGCTACGACCCAAATTCGAAGACTTGATAAACAAATCTGTCTCACACAGAAAAGTCTATTGGAATAGATAAATCTGTCTCCCACAGAAATACCTACGAGTTTTGTTCCGTCTTTTTATAAATCAAAGTGCACAGGAACCAATTGATAAACCAGACTTATATTCCCGAAGAACAACCTAGTATTATCAATCACCTCACAATAATCTTAATCGTGTGGTAGCGAAACAAGATATTATGGAATCACAAACGTTGAGACGAAGATGTTTGTGACTACTTTTAATCTTACCTATCGGAGATAAATCTCAAGCAAATCTTAGCAAAGATAATACTCAATCACGATAGAAGAAGTAAGATCAGAACACTCAACTACAGAGAAAATAGTTGGGTCTGGCTTCACAATCCCAATGAAGTCTTCAATTCGTTAACCTACAGGGTTTCATGAAAAACCTAAGGTTAAAGGAGAATCGACTCTAGTACGCAACTAGTATCACACAGAAGGTGTGGGGATTAGGTTTCCCAGTAGCTAGAGTTCTCCTTTATATAGTTTTCAAATCAGGGTTTGCAATCTAAGTTACCTTGGTAACAAAGCATTCAATATTCACGTTAGATGAAAACCTGATTAGACTCAAGCTAATATCTTTCAACCGTTAGATCGAACTTAGCTTGTTATACACAAATCAAATGTACCTTCATTTAAGTTTGAGTAACCGTACCTAAACGTGTACACTATGTTGGCTCAACAGTAGTTAACCGAGGTTAGCTATATGAACACTCTCATATCAACCTTATTCATCTTAACCACAACTAGTTCAAATGACTCAAATGAAACTAGTTATATAGTTTTTTAATTGCTATATTCTGATAGAAGTATACAAGAACACAATTGAAGCAAAATCGGTTTGACTCACTCGAATCAATTCATGAACATTATAGCCACAATTTGCAAAGAATGCATTCCTTATTATATAAATGTATTAGTTCATGTCCCAACCGATTTTAGAACTTTAACCACTCAAGTATGCAAACGTGTACGCATACTTAAGTAGACTGATCAAGTTTGGTTTTCGCCAGTATGCGAACGGGTACGCACACCTCCAAACCCAGCAGAATTTTCCAGACCTAAACCTTACGCCAGTATGCATACGGGTACGTATACTTAGGTTCCCGGACTTCTCAAACCAATATGTACGCATACGTGTATGCATACTATGGTTCCCGGACATGTATCACATATATGCAAGAGTGCATAACATGTTTATAATCCAATGTTGGTTAAGTGTTCTAAACTCTATTTCAATCATTTAAACTTTCTTAGAGGATGACAATAGCCGTTTTCATACACTATCAGCATCAAAGCAATTTTCAAGTTATTGAAATAATCATAACGAAACATTCCAAGTATACACCAAATGATTGTATCACACAAACCATGTAAGATGTTACTCGACGATTTTCACATGATCATCTTTTGACTTTCGTCAAGAATGTAAGATGAACTTGGTTGAAGCCAAAAGCTTACCAACACATATTTCGAAAAATATGTAATCGAGTTAAACTCATTTCGAAATATTAATGTGCATAGTGGAAAACTATATAGCACTACGACTTATGTCTCAATATAGGAGATAGAGTAGAATATACTTTCCAAGTGATAGATGAGTTTCGGGCCTCCACATACCTTTTGTTGATGAAGTTCCACAAGCTCTCCTTAGTAGTTCTTCGTCTTCAAATGATGAACGCCGTGAAGTCTAATGCTCAACTACACAATCTATCCTAGTCAGAGACATCTATAAGTAGACTAGAAATCAAGACTTATAGTTTTGATCACTAATATTGACAAACAAGATTGAGATAACAACACTTGCGAGTTTGAACGAGCAATGCTCTAATGAGAATGTTCAAAGTGTAATTTAGGTAATCTAGATACCTAATGAATGCAGTATAGATGCGGTTAAACTTTATCCGAGATTTCCTGAATTAATTTTATTTCCTATATTCACGTTTTTGCCTAACTTACTGAACGAGCCAAACGCAGACCTATAGGGAATCAAATTCCATGTCATCCAAAAGACAAGTCATCGTAGATTTTGTCAACCTATCTCGACCGTTAATAAAATTCTTATTACCAAGAAAAAAAAGTCAAATTCTAGCTTTACTATGTTCTTTAAAAAATCTAGCATCAAAATTAATCTTAATAAAAGGTTCAACAGGTTTAGCCTATCCAACATCTATTCATCCTAGCTGGTACTGTAGTTGTTATGTAGCGAACAATTGATGCATCTCATTCGTTCATGAATTGTTTTATCTGATATCAACCAGCACTTTAGGATGAATATTACTTTGGAGCACTTTCTCTTCCAGACAAACCACACAGTTGTTCTTGCAATTATAATAATCTTATGCCTTTGATCCACAATTCCAAAGAACCATCAAACCATTTGCCAATTCAATCAGTTATGCTAAAATTGATAATAAAGACTAAGACAGGATCAAATGAAGACCAAACCCTCTTAGCATAATCATAATCAATGAACAAGTGTTGCATACTCTCCGGATGACTCCTGCATAAGGGACAATTAACATCTACATTATGAACATTTCTAGCTATTTTATCATTTACAACTAAATAATTTTGTATTCCAAGGAACAACAAGATTTTAGGTGGAAGTCTAGATTTCCAGAAAGTATTCCAAGGAAGTTGGTGATTGGGTATAGAGTTTAGTTTAATTCGACTGGTTAGAATATATAGTTCTATAAGCACTTTTCACTGATTCTGAATCCACCTAAGCCTATCTATGCCACTCATGGGGATCCTACAATGCATAATATGTTTGCTAACCGTGGAATGTTTCCATATCCATATTTTTTGAACAAACACCTATTTTATAAGAACAATTTTGTCTAATGATCTCTAGACCTTCTATAATCTCTTTCCAAATCCAAGAACCCCCAGATGAAAAATGATCAATTAAAAGGTAGAGATCTTGAAAGTAATTTTACTTACGGATTATGGCCCATAAAGTTTCTGGCTAGGCCAACATCCTCCACGCCAACCTGGCTAATAAAGAAAGATTAATCATGTCAGATCTTTTAATATTACCACCTTTTTTTTTTTTGAAGAGCCACATGGTCCCATTTCTTAAGATAAAGACCTTTAAAATCTTGTTCCTTGTTCCACCAGAATTTCATTTGTATTATCCATTTTCCTTGTAAGCTCCTTATGTATTGGAAAAACTGTCATGTGGTGAGAAGCAATAACTCCAAGGAAAGTTTAGGTGAGAACAGTTTTGGCCACAGGGTTAAAGTACTTAGACTGCTAAATAACAAGTTTATCTTTGAACTTTCCAAGAAGGGGTTCAAAAGACTCCGTCTTATTCCTGCAAAGGAACACCTAAGTATTTATCTTGTAGGCCCAAGGTATGGATAGTGTTATTCTTGACTATATTATTATCTCTCGGACTAAAAGCAATCCATGACTCATCAAAGTTAATTGATTTCCCTGACAAATAACTAAACTTATTGAAAAAACGCAGGTACAACAACCACACCCAATATTTTGTTTGGCAATCAATAGACGAACTCCAATATACTTTCAAGAGAATCAACTAGACAAAAGACTTAATCTATAGAAAAGTACATCAAAGAGTTTTATATCTATAACTCTCAATTCAATCTTGAATCGGCAAATAGGAATTTGCGAGCCCGATTGAATATAAGAGAAATAACTTGAACGGTACCAAAGACCAATGTTCAAGGATCAATCAATTTCAATCAACAACCAAAGGTTGGATTTACCAATTGATTGATTCAACGCACAATCTGTGATATTTCAATTATATAACAAAATTTAATGCGGAAAAGAAATAACACAGACACCAGAATTTTGTTAACGAGGAAAACCGCAAATGCGAAAAAAAACCCCGGGACCTAGTCCAGCTTTGAACACCACATGTATTAAGCTGCTACAAACACTAGCCTACTACCAATGAACTTCGGACTGGAACTGTAGTTGAACCCTAATCAATCTCACACCGATTCAAGGTACAGTTGCGCTCCTTACATCTCTCGATCCCGGCAGGGATACTACGCATTTGATTCCCTTAGCCGATCTCACCCACAACCAAGAGTTTCTACGACCCAAAGTGGAAGACTTGATAAACAAATCTGTCTCACACAGAAAAGTCTATTGGAATAGATAAATCAGTCTCCCACATAAATACCTACGAGTTTTGTTTCGTCTTTTGATAAATCAAGGTGCACAGGAACCAATTGATAAACCAGACTTATATTCCCGAAGAACAGCCTAGAATTATCATTCACCTCATAATAATCTTAATTGTATGGTAGCGAAACAAGATATTGTGGAATCACAGACGATGAGACGAAGATGTTTGTGACTACTTTTAATCTTACCTATCGGAGATAAATCTCAAGCAAATCTTAGCAAAGATAATACTCAATCATTATAGAAGAAGTAAGATCGAATACGCAACTACGAGAAAATAGTTGGGTCTGGCCCACAATCCCAATGAAGTCTTTAAGTCGTTAACCTACAGGGTCTCGTGAAAAACCTAAGGTTAAAGGAGAATCAACTCTATCTTATATAACTAGTATCACACATGAGTTGCTAGAGTTCTCCTTTATATAGTTTTCAAATCAGGGTTTGCAATATAAGTTACCTTGGTAACAAAGCATTCAATATTCAGATTAGATGAAAACTGATTAGACTCAAGCTAATATCTTTCAACCGTTAGATCGAACTTAGCTTGTTATACACAAATGAAATGTACCTTCATTTAGGTTTAAGTAACCGTACCTAAACGTGTACAACATGTTGGCTCAACAATAGTTAAACGAGGTTAGCTATATGAACACTCTCATATCAACCTTATTTATCTCGAACCATAACTAGTTCAAATGACTCAAATGAAACTAGATAAAAAGAGTTGTTCAATTGCTATATTCTCATAGAAGTATACAAGAACGCAATTGAAGCAAAATCGGTTTGATTCACTCGAATCATTTCATGAACATTATAATCACGGTTTGGAAAGAATGCATTCCTTAATATATAAATGTATTAGTTCATGAACAAACAATTTTAAAACTTTAACCACTCAAGTATGCAAACGGGTACGCACACTTAAGTAGCCTGGTGCAGTATGGGTTCGCTTGTATGCGAACATGTACACATACCTTAGTACACTTCCTAAACCTAGCGAAATTCCCGGACCTATACCTTACGCAAGTACGCGTACCGGTATGTGTACTTGGTACCCGGAATTTCACAACTACAAGTATGCATACTCTAGTTCCGGTCATGGATCACATACATGCAAGAATGCATACTATGTTCATAATCCAATAGTTCTAAACTCTATTTCAATCATTGAAACTTTCTTAGAGGATGACAATAGCCGTTTTCACACACTATTAGCATCAAAGCAATTTTCAAGTTATTGAAATAATCATAACGAAACATTCCAAGGATTCACCAAATGATTGTATCACACAAACCATGTAAGATGTTACTCGGCGATTTTCACATGATCGTCTTTTGACTTTCGTCAAGAATATAAGATGAACTTGGTTGAAGCGAAAGCTTACCAACACATATTTCGAGAAATATGTAAGCGAGTTAATCTCAGCTCGAAATCTCAAATGTGCATAATCGACAACTATATAGTAATACGACTTTTGTCTCAATATAGGAGATAGAGTAGAAATAGGCTTTCCAAGTGATAGATGAGTTTTAGTCTCCATATACCTTTTGTTGATGAAGTTCCACAAGCTCTCCTTAGTTGTTCTTCGTGTTCAATTGATGAACGCCGTGAAGTCTAATGCTCAATTACATAATCTATCCTAGTCCGAAACATCACTATAAGTAGACTAGAAATCAAGACTTATAGTTTTGATCACTAACATTGACAAACAAGCTTGAGATAGCAACGCTTGCGAGTTCGACCGAGCAGTGCTCTAACACTTACTAATAAAATCATGTAACACTCTATCTTCACTAGTTCTAGCTTTTAGAAAAATCAAACAATCATCAGTGAAGAATAAATGGCTAATCGTCGGACTATTTTTGCCGACTCTCAACCATGCCAATCACCTTTTTATTCAAAGCGGACTAATAAGCATTTGCAAAAAATAAAATAAAAATCCACACATAAAATAGAAAAATAAGGGGAAGGATATCTCCCACGACGAAGGCCCGCCATCTTCTAAGAAAAATATATCACCTAGTGCTCCGAATTGACATAGAAAAACTGTAGAAATACACTTTGTCCAATTAATACAATCAGAGAAATCATCATGGAATCCAAGTTTTTCAAAGAATGTAAAACAAAATCCTACTCAACCTTGTAGAGTGCCTTCGACATATCAAATTTAATGGCCATAGGACCTTTACTAGACCTCTGTTTTTCATAATTTCCACTGACTCACGAGCAATAACAATGTTATTCGCCATTTGCCTATTTTGGAAGAAGGTCGCTTGATAGAGTGAAATAATTTTATTACGTTGAGACCTAAGTCTATTAGAAATGGTCTTAGAAATTATGTTACATGAGTAAATGCCTAAATTCAGTTGCATTTCTGGGACAAGGGACTTTAGGGATGAGAGATAAATTTGTAATTACACTGTTTTAAATCGTGCTTAGAGTGAAAGCTTGAACCATATTCATCGTATCCTTTCCAACTATATCCCTCATTTTCTGATAGAGTCTCGGAAAAAATCCTTCCGGATCCGGGAATTTCCGAGGTTTCATCTTAAAAACTACATCTTTAATTTCAGATGGACTAAGGACATAACAACGTTTAGTTGATTTTATTCGGCAGTCCTGCTTCATGAATTTAATAATTTTGGACCTTGGTATGTTTTGGGCCTGAGCAAGCTCTCCCCTATCTGGAGTCTGGACTCAGGATCCAATTAGTCATACGGTATTACGGTTATACATGATCTAAATTTTGGGCAGTTAAGATTGGCGCCCAAAAACTCAAACTCTCTACACCACTGAGAATCCTAAAAAGCAAAACCTAAACCAAATTCCAGTGTAACATAAGATCAAAAAAATATCAAAATGAAAATAATCAAAAGTAGTCATTTGATAAAAACGATTTTTGTTCTCATTTCACTACAAGTCCTTGTATCCCAAAACTCTGCAAATTCAATCAATGAGTGCCCACAAAAATGTGGTTCCATCAAAATACCATTTCCTTTCGGCATTGGAAATCAGTGTTCATTATCACCATTTTACGAAATTTCGTGTTCAAACCACACTCCATATCTTGTCACAACTGATCATCAAATTCTAGGCATAACAAATGGCGAATTACGTATAAATTCAACTTCTTATATTGCTAAAGATTGTATAAATCAAAATAGTACAATTACCCATATTTCATTACCAGAAAACGGACCACTTTCAGTATCAGATTCATCAAATGTTTTTATAGCAATTGGTTGTGATACAGTTGCAGTAATTACAGATGATAAATCTTTCACTAGTGGTTGTGTTTCTCTTTGTTCAACACCAAGAAGTGTTGTTAATGGTTCTTGTTCCGGAATCGGTTGTTGCGAATCCACTGTACCGAAAGGAAAACGGTATTTAGGATTAGGTACTAGTAACATGTTCGGTTACAAAAATGTTTCAGATTTTTATAATTGTAGTTATGCATTTGTTGCTGAAAAAGGAAGTTTCAGATTTGTGGAAAATGAATTAAGAAATTTTTCGGAGACTGCGAAAGATATGGCTATGAGATTTGATTGGAGTATTGGTAATTATAATTGTTCAAGTGCAAGTGGTAGTTTTATCTGTGGGAAGAATAGTTTCTGTGTTGATTCTACAATGGGTACTGGTTATCTTTGTAACTGCTCTGATGGGTTCACTGGGAATCCATATCTGAATGGAACCAAAGGTTGTCAAGGTTAGTCTCTCTGTAACCCTTAAAATTTAGTGTTTTCTAACCCGTAGTTAGGTGTTACATAGTTCACTAGATTGAATCTTTGTTATCTTTGCTGTCATTGCAGATATAGATGAGTGCATTGATTTGGAGAGCAATCCGTGTGTTGGTGGCGCTCGTTGCCATAACCAAGTTCCAGGGTATCAGTGCACATGTCCATTTGGTAGTGCTGGAGATGGAAGGAAAAACGGTTCCGGTTGTAAAAAGTTGTATCTAGTCATTGAAGCTGTTCTTGGTATGTTAGTTTATGACATCCTTGTCTGGATTAGTCCATTTCACAGCAAAAACTGCATTAGGCATAGATTTCTTATTTATTTATTTTTACATTTGTGGGATCATTATCATTCAGGGACAGGACTGGGTTTTGGAGTGGTTTTGTTATGCGGCTTATGGTTTTATTTTGCGCTTAAGAAACGAACTCTAGTCAAGCTGAAGGAGCAGTATTTTCGACAGAATGGAGGTTTACTATTGAAACAACAAGTTTCTAATCGGGACGGCATGACTGAATGCGCTAGAATTTTCTCCTATGAAGAACTCAAGGCAGCAACACAAGATTATGATAAGACTAGGATACTTGGGTCAGGTGGATATGGGACAGTTTATAAAGGAATTCTTGATGATGGGAGTATAGTAGCCATTAAGAAATCCAAAGTGATGGATCAAAGTCAGATTGATCAGTTCATTAATGAAGTTGTCATCTTAACACAGATTAATCACAGAAATGTAGTAAAGCTTTTAGGATGTTGTCTTGAAACTGAAGTTCCAACCTTGGTGTATGAATTCATTTGCAATGGAACCTTGCATTATCATATCCACGAAAACGGAACTCAAATGTCATGGTCAAATCGGTTAAGGATAGCTGTAGATACTGCGGAAGCTCTTTCATATCTTCACTCAGCTGCTTCAATGCCTATTTTCCATAGAGATGTGAAATCTTCAAACATACTTCTGGACGAGACCTACACGGCGAAAGTTGCAGATTTTGGCATATCAAGACTGGTTCCACTGGATCAAACACAAATACCTACATTGGTTCAAGGGACATTGGGGTACTTAGATCCCGAATACTTCCAGACAAGTCAACTAACAGAGAAGAGTGATGTTTACAGTTTCGGCGTAGTTCTTGTTGAGTTATTGACCGGGCAGAAACCTGTTTCATTTGAAAGATCACAAGAAGATAGTAATTTAGCTATGTATTTTTTATCTTCATTGAAAACTAAGGATCTTAATGAGTTTTTAGACAAGAATGTACTGAAAGAAGGTAATCTTGAAGAGTTGAGAAGGGTGACAGAATTGGCAAGGAAATGTTTGCTTTTGAAAGGTGACAAAAGACCAACAATGAAAGAAGTTGCTCAAGAACTTGTTAACATTGCTGCATTCTGTAAACAAAGTGATCAAGTAGGAGAAGATGACAATGAACAACAATGGGCGATGGATTTGTTCGATCAAGCTAGTGACGATAGTTTCAACGCAGCATTATCTATTACTTATGATTTGGAGAGGTAAAGCATGAATGGACCTTAGGGTTGTGTTGGCCACATGCAGTGCAATCAAATGCGACATGCACTTCTAAATTCTGCCAATTCTTTTTTTTCTTTTTTTTTTCCTCTAAGAATGCTTTGAAAAGAAAAGAAAAAGAGCAAAGAGAGAAATGAGCATCATCAGTTTAGTCAGTATGAAGCTTTTGCAACTTTGAAAAAGAAGTCCAAAGTACAGTCGCACTCAAACAGCTAGCTCTTGTGCAGTAATCTTTAATTCACTGTACATGTAAATTATGATTGTCTTAATGGAAATCCTTTACTGTTATATTACTGAGGCAGCAGTGCACTTGAGAGTTGGGACCAATAAAAGGTCGTCATTAGCTTTATTCCTATCCTTTAGCTGCTGCAGGGTACATAATGTTTTTTACTTGCAGATCAGAACAAATCTAAGCACCTGAAACACTTGTTGAATAATTGAGGATAGAGTCTATGCAAAGATACACCTTGTTCCTTAATATAAAGCATGTTGGTGATAAAGTTAAGTAATGAACCAGAAAGGCAATAATCCTAGTCATTAAGTGGGCTGAATGTAGAAATTTTATCAAAAACTCTACATATTTTAAGTAGGTTAGTAGACTAATGAATGATCAATCAACTAGCGGGTCGAATTAGATTCTGCGAAAAATGCATTTGTAAGGATTAAGCAAAGTAGATGCTTACAATAAGAATATTATTAGGTAGCTCATTCAAAGCCAGATTAAACTCAGCCCTACAAAAGAATAAACACATCAATATAAACAAGTGCACACATTTCTTGCCCATAAAACACAACACAGAAACCCCTAACAAGCCATGAAAATTGACAAAGAGATTTCTCATCCAATTCATCGCCATCACAAACTCAAACTCGACTACACTGAAATCCCGTTCAATTGTGAAGGGTGCAAAGAAGCTGGTATAGGTCCTCGGTACAGATGTGAAAAATGTGACTTTGACCTGCACAAAAACTGTGCTGTTGGACCTCAGTTCATCACCCATCCTTTCTACAAGAAGTGTGAGTTTGAATTGCATTACCGACCTCCTGGCACGGTCATGCGATATTGTGATGCATGTGGAAGTGATGTTTTGGGGTTTGTTTACCACTGTAAGAAATGTGGTTTTGACTTGCACCCATGTTGTGCAAATCTTCCACAAGTTTTAGATGATGGTAAACATAACCTTTACTTATCTGTTAAGATCTCAAGTTCTTGTCATCGCTGTGGTGGTAAAGGATCTGGCTGGGCTTACAGATCTGAATGCAAGAACTATAATCTTCATGTATCCTGTGTTAAGCAAATGCTTCTAGAAAACTGGCAGGCCATGTACTTCAAAGTTGACCAGAACAAAGTTAGAGGGATACAAACTAGAATTCCATATCTAAAAGGAAACGTGAAGAACTATCGCAATGGAGGAAAAAGCAGTAAGGTGAAGAGGTATACTCAGATGGCAGGTAATGCAGTCAGTATTGTAGGATCCGCGATTCTCGGTGATCCAACAGCTATAATTGCAGCTGCTGTTAATGGTTTCATATCAAAGGCATAAACAGATGAAGTAAATGGAAGAAAATGTTATGGCTATAGTATGTGCTCGATAATCGGATCATGTTATGGTAATTCCTGTTAATCCTATAGTGTTCTATGTATATGTTAATTACGTGTGCTATGTGCAACTTGAATGCTGCTTGGTATCCGATATGTTTTCAATCCTCAGCTCCCTGTACATCAATAATATACTAATCCAAAATAAAAGAAGATGTTTATAGTATTTGTATTCATTGATCTTCCAGTTAAGAGATTCCAACCTCACTAAATGGTTTACATTTAGATTAAGTTTCACGATTTATGGAACGACATACCTTTAATAAAGAACTTTTGTGTCAGTTTGCGTGCATATAAGTAGGTAATTTGGCCTACAAATCCTTCTACATCTATCTGCATTACGGAACAAAGCTGTTTTTTTTGGCCACATAACATTTCTTGAGACAAATCAAGCTTAGAATACATTTGGGACGTTTAAACATACAACTTTATAGAACTTTCTATAAAAATTCAATAAAAGCGCAACGAAAAGTTAAAGACTTAAGACTAGTGCATAAATCGGCAATCCAAACTAAACATAATGTTATAGTATTTACCAACATAATGTTATAGTATTTACCAGCTACAGATTATATATAGAGCTAGAGGCACATACTCGATTACATTTTTCTTCTTCTACCAGCATTGTTCTTTCCTTGGTGAAATTATCTACGAGAGCACCTCCAACTCCTTCACCAAGTCCTTCGATTATTCCTCCAAAGAACCCTATAACCATATTTGATGCAATTCGAGCTGCGGTACCAACAAGGCTAGGTTTTTCAGGTGTGACAACAAATCCATTAGCATTAAGTTCATTGATCATGTTTTTAGCACAAACTGCATGTATGTGGTACTTATCACAAACTTCACAACCATAGGCTCGTCCTGGACGCTTGGTTTTGCACTCATTACATATGATCCCGACTTCAGTACTTACAAGTGTTGTTGATGGTAAGAGTTTCAAAGTATGTGGGTGCAATGTTTTAAAATCCACTTTGATGTCGAGCTTAGAACAGCAAGGATGCATTTCAAAATTACATGTGCTGCAGCGAAAAGCATACCCTTTCGTCGACTTGCCACATATATCACATCTAGACCTTAAGAATCCACCTGCACACGATCAAATAGGAATTCAAAATTTATACAACATATCAGAAGAAAGGCACCATTAAATAACCAACTTCGGGAACTTATAATGAATTGTAGATTTTTCAGCACAAAATCCAGAACAGTATCAAATTCCTTCTACTATCACTTGACTCACTGAGTTTTTTTTTTGGATAAAAGCCCATTTTGAAATCGAACGAGTTTCCTTGTTTGAACTGTGAGATCTGACTTCCGAAAAGCAGATGAACATGTGTAAAAAATACCAATATAAGTTCAATGATATATTTGTGAGAAAAGAGGATCTAAGTGAAACTTTGTGAAAATATACAAAATCATATATATTGATGCAAAATGTTATCATGTTACTATGGCTAAATTTGGCGCCGTGGTTTTTAATGTTCGTTTCCTGGGTAGCTAGCAAAATAAAGTTTTGTCCATAGAGCATATGTAACGACAACAGTCTGGTTAACATATTCGTATCTAACGATATTCTGGCGCAATGACGGCTTCTTATATACTTATAAATTTTGTGAAAACTCATGACAAGGCTTTGTCTCTTTGACATATAGAGATATTACTATAGTGCAGCACTTCAAATTGAATAAGATATACCTTAAAAAGAAATGAACGATTAGAGTACTCACTTGCTGCTTTAGTGTGGAAAACAAGTTGATGTTGGCTGTGGAGTGGGTGTTTCAGAATTGTTGGAGGAGCTAATGCACAAAATTCATGCAAATCAAAATCACATTTTTGGCAACTAAATCTTTTCCCAGCACCAAATTCTTTGCAGCCCATGCAAGTGAATATGTAAGGAAGGTTAACCTTAACTAACGGGTGTTGTGGATGACTGAAATGGACTTTCTCTTCTACTTGAATATTTGATGCAGGATGAAGTGAATTTGGAATTGCCACTGATGGAGTTGAAGCACCTGCCGCTACTGTCGTGGAACCAAATGTTGTTGATTTCATCAAGTATTTGTTGTTTGTCGTCATCTTCACGAGAGCACAATTATTATTCTTCATCAAGGCACGATTATTCTTAGTTGTGGCCATCTAGCTAGCCAGATTTCTTGTTTTTTTTTTTTTTTTTTTTTTTGCTAGTGTTGCAAGACAATGATAAAACAACAAATGAAGAGAATATTTGTGATGAATTTAGAGAAGAGATATACCCCTATATATATACTATGAGTGTTTCGATCAAAAGCAAAACACACAGTTGATGTGATCTTGAGGAAATCATTCATGGATTTGGAGGATGACAGTAAGATCGGATCGATAAAAGCATTTTACTGTGTTTGTGAGAATTTGATAATAATTGTATTACCAAATGTACTATTTATAGAGCTAGCTAGGTGTCGGCAATAGGTTCGATGTCGTAATTCTAAAGTGGAAAGATACATGTTAGGAATTACTAATATGATGAGAGATTAGCTAATCACGTTTATGAAAACAATGGCAAAATGTGTGTATGCCTTTAGCATGAAGACAACTAAATGAGCCAGCTGATCACGTTCGAGGTGTAGGAGCAAAATATTAGGCTTTAATTTATTCTAGCTAGCAAAATCTTATTGATTGAACCTTAACAATTGTGAGCAAATTTGCATGATTGTTTCTAGCAGTTTACGCGCAATGTTTTTGAGACTTTCCGGCTCTCATGATTACTTGCATAATTTTCCGAGCATCCAATAACACAAAAGGAGCTGATTCCTTGTTCCCCATTCAGCAAGAGCCCCTGCTTCTTCTAGTTACTCAATGCCAGCTGCCAAAGCCTGATTTGTGGCCCATAAGTTTGCGATACTTCCTGCATTACCTTTAGCTTATTAATAAGATTCTGAGAAGACTCATGGTGCTTCCTTTTCTTTTCAAAAGAGAAGCACGAAGCATCAAATTAGAATAGGCACTTGCATTCTATATATATTGCTGCTTTTTTATGATCATATTATCCACTATAAATCTGTTACAAATCATTCTCAGACCCACTTTAGATTAATTAAGCCAATCGTGTTAAAGGAAAAGAATTTGAACCCTGATTAAAACAGTATAGATCTGCAAGGGTTCCGTGGAAGTCTGTTAAAAGTCTTGATTCCGCAAATCATTAAGAAATCTAATCAGTCTTGAAAATCAAGAATTTTAGTTAGTTCTTTTTCTAAAGATATGACATGAAAGTCTTTAGAAGAAAAGGCACTTTCTTTGTGTATCAGATTCCAGTTGCACTACGTGCTAACTGACTACTGGATCGATATCCACGCGAGAACTGAAACTTCTTCAATACCACCAAACACCAGTCGGCAACCCACTGAGTGAGCTCTCTCAGTTGCACTACATATGCATTATTCCAAATATGTCCCAAATTTTGTACTCTAAAATTTTTAAGACCCAGTCCCTTGCACTTAGTTGGTAATTTTGTATAGATTGGTCCCAGGCTTAAGTCCTTCATGGATGGAGTTTCCCTCAAACTCACAAGAGGTACTCTTGCCAAGGTTCAACTTGTATGTGTGACAGCAGCTGGTCATTTGATGGTTTCTATTTTGTTTTTGTTTTGTTTTTTCAGTACTCAGCTGGCAAACTAGTTTCAGGTAGTTTTCTAAGGAAGTCATGGCAAATTAACAAACTGAAGGCCAACCTAGTAAGCTTGAATGAGAAATTATCAAAGCCAACATTTGGGAATGGTCGAGCAACAAGATTGTGAAGGCATGTTACCATTTCCAGTACGGTAAACTATCTGGAGGGGCTGGAATGGTAGACTGTATGGAGACAAAAGAAGGAAGGGAATATTGGGGATATGCCCCAAAATCGACTGTCATCTTGGAGATATGCCCCAAGATTCCAATTTTGGGGAATATGCCCCAGGTTAAGTTAATATTCTATCTGGAAACGGATATATTAACACCTTTACAAGCTGGAACATATTTAGTAAAAATCTTGAAAAAAAAAATTAGAGAAAGTTCTGACACATTTATTTATAAATAGTCTATTTAACGGTTCTTTGAGAAACAATATTCCCAAAACTGAATCTGGATATCCCCAAGATGAGCGATTTTGGGGCATATTCCCCATTTTCCCAAGAAGGAATTGAGCTCAACAAATGCACTGTGTTCAATTGGTCATTGCATATGCGTTATTGTTTTATGTAGTCTTTGCACCTCGGTATCATTTCTGATAGCTATCATGACTTTGGTGATTGCTATTGATTAACGAAATTTGCTCTTTTGTTTCAAAAAAAAAAAAAAGCCTCTATAATAGATGATTAAGAAAGTATTTAAAGCGATAAATTATTGCTTGTTCCTTTTATCACTTAAAGAACTTAGACAGTGATTCACTAATAAGATTATCTTGTTAACTTCCTGATTAAATTGGATGCTTTTTTCCCTTGATACGTGACCAAAAGTCATACAAATGATTCTTCATCTTTTTCTGATGGAAATATGATTCTCCATTATTGGCCGTGATCTACGACTAGTTAGATACAGCCTGTGAGAACTACTTCATCTGGGGAGTAAACCGCGTCAATCTTACCGAAATCTTATATGGGAACTTGTCAACCTGGCTGAGCCTTATAGCCTGCTCACATGTGTTTGGTAACTCATTTAAAATTCATAGGATTCATAACATAATCTTACTTGTCAACCTGGCTGAGCCTTATAGCCTGCTCACATGTGTTTGGTAACTCATTTAAACTTCATAGGATTCATAACATAATCTTGTTTTAAAATCCATATACTGTTTGTATTAGAGAAATTGGGTCAATTAATCCATGGACGAGTAAAAATTAGTATGGGTGAAATGGACACCAAAAAAATAGCAAGAATGAATCTGGATTCATCCTGGTTTAAACTTAAAAAATAGTGAGGGTGAAACTGGATGCATCCTGATGTAAATTAAAAATAAGAAAAAGTATTTGAAAATGGGTGGGATGAAACTGTTTACATCCTGGCTATTTTTACATTCTCGTCCATTTAAACAGTATCAAATTTTACATGTCTTTTTCACCCAGAAATTGTCGTTATTGGGTTAATTGACCCATTCTGTGTTTGTATTACCCTCAGAATCTTAAAATTGTATATATGTGAAATTCAAAGTTAAAAAAAGCGGGTCTATAAATCCCTTAATAAGTTTCCCAGAAAATCTTAGGGATGGGTCGGAGGAAAACGTGATTTCAGGGATTTTGGCAACCAAAAATATCGAAGGAAACGTAATTCCACCAAATCCCATGTACCCATAAATCCCACCTTTAAAATTATACATCCAAGCCCACCATTAGTTACAACACGCGTCGGTATTAGAAACGGAAAACAAAACTGAACTATATCGCACCATGTCTCAGATATCTTTTGGTAGTTGGTGTTGAGAAACTGACAAATTAGCTCCTCTATTTGCCGGGCATCAACAGCTTTGATTACCTTCCCCGAATTGATGAGTGACCATATTCTCGTGATATTTTTTTCCAAAGATGGAACGATTCCGCCATCGATGTTGTAACTCCCATGGATATGCCTATAATTCAACGGCTTGGATAGCCAATTAACCTCTTTCATGAGTCTAATTCCACATGTAAGTGTGTTGGACGTAGTTTGATGACCTCCTTCAGCCCTTCATGCACTACTTTGATTCTCTACAATTGCCAAGGTAAGCCCACCCAGAATAGCCGCCCGATAGTATGTGGTTTTCGTGTGAGTCGCGAAGAATGTACCACGCACTTGCAAATCCTGGTGTTCCTCTTAATGCTCCATCAACATTCTGGTTTAGCCATGGATAAGTAGGAGGATGCCAATGAACCAGATTATGGTAGTAGAAGGGTTATGAATGACAATAGGTAAGGGTGGTTGGCCAATGACTGGAGATGGGGTATGGAACAGTGCAAATTGGTACTCCAAAATAAAGTTGCCTATCAAATGGATGGGTTGATGCTGCCCTCGGTGATGAAATACTACATGGTTCCTGGCAAGCCAAATCCCCCATAGAGCAAAACAAAAGGTAGAGATGATGCTAACTAGTGGTTTAGGTGATTGAAAGATTAACCCATGAACTGATAATGGGGTGTTGTTAATGTGGGTAATCACCACCTGGAACCGATTCATTAGTTGAGACCAAATGGTAGCCGAATATGGACAATCAAAAAATATATGATGAAAGGTTTCGGTATGAAGAAGGCACCTAGGAAAATTAGGATCGTCGGCTACAGTACGGTTGAAAAACATCGCCATTGTTAGTAAACCTTTGTGTAGAATTTTCCAAAGTGAAAAATACTTGAATCCCCCTACTATATGGGTTCAACATATACAAGCCCCTCAAAGTGGATCCTCCACTATCAACTCCACACTTTCTATTTTTGATATTTCTAGGCCGAACTTTTATTTTGGGGCCTGGTTTTGAATTATCCCGGATTGCGCGTCGGACTTTCATTAATAAAAGTAAAAATACCCAAAATAACCTCCGGTATTTATATTCGTTTTATAACGAAATGCAAATGTAAATCCAACTCAGGTTAGGTTTTAGCTCTCTATTCTCTTCTCTCGATTAGCTCTCGATTATAACAGTAGCAGAATTAAAGAACAAGAGGTCTTTAATCTACACGAATTGTTGATATCTTCTCCAGAAATTAGGTTGATTTCTTCTACATGAATTGTTGCATTGAAGAACAAGAGGTCGTTAATCTGTTGCTGTGTTGAAGACGAGACGAAGAACAAGGATTCATTGTTGCTTTTTCTCAATTTTTATTGATGTTATTCATTGGATTTATCACATTATAACTAGAGATATAGAAATCAAGGTAGGTACGAATGATTCAACGATTTTGATCTAGTTTTCAATTCAACCGATTTTTGATTGTTACAATTACGATCTAGTTTTTTTCACATTTTTTATTTGGTTTTTGATACTGAGTTTGTTTTTGTTGATGCTTACATAGGTTTGGTTGATACCGAGAAGAGGAATACTAAGAACATTGTTTCAGAAGTAAGAAAACAACAAATCTAGGTAATAATTTTATTTTGTTTTTATTTCAGATCTGTTTTCAAATTTTTTTTTGAATTATTTGTTCTTCTTCCATGTCTGATCTGTTAATTTGATACTGAGAGGAGTATGAAGAAACAATTTTGTTTCAGTAGAACAAGTTGGGCATTTGTTGGACATGTCATTTTTTTTGTTACGGGATGTGTAACTTTAGGTTACACATATATATCCTGTTGTATTTTTAAGCATGTGTAAGGAAGATGCAGATGTTATTTAGTTGCAGCATGTGTAATTTTAGTTTACACACATATATCCTGTTTTGTATTTTAAGCATGTGTGAGGAAGATGCACATGTTTTTAGTCAGTATCATGTGTAATTTTAGTTTACACATATGTATCTGTTGTATTTTAAGCATGTGTAAGTTGAAGTTACATATATATGTCCCTAACATGTTTATGTGTAAGTAGGTGTATCATTTGTATCTTTACTCATATTTAGCTTGCCGCATAGAATATACTTCTCACGAGGGGGCAACGCCCGAGTGAATTGCGTCGTTTTAAAATTTTGATATTGTTATTGTGTGTATTGATATTTTTAGGTTTCATGGATTCCGTTAGTTGCGCTGCTGTTAGTTGCATTGTTTATTGTTCGCTACTTTTCGATTTTATTAACTCACTAGTGTTAATACCGATATCGGACTTGAAGAGTTTAAGGAAAAAGTTTGCTTAGAATGGAAGCATTTTACTCCTCTTGGTATTACTTTCTTCTTTAGAAAGTGGGAAAAAGATTTCCGCTGATCTGTGATTTTTCGTTGCAAGCTCTTATATCCATCACAAATAGTAAACAAAAGACCAAAGTGTTGATATTTTCTTGCAAAATGTTCCTCGTGTGGCCTCTTCCTCCATTTCTGAGGGCAGATTCTTCTATTTCTGGCGGAGTCTAGTAGTATGTGTTCATCCGTAAAACAATCTTACTTGTTGGAATGTATTTGGAAGATAAAAGCAAGCACTCCTAAACCTTTGTTATCGGATGGTTGGCCCAATGTTCTTGGTGAGATTGGTCATGTGTTTGTTGAAGGAGTTAAGCAAGTCGGGGTTGCTTACACAAGTATCGTCTTCGCACTTTGGTTTCAAAATGATTGTAATCACAATGAGCGTTCTAGGTTCACGGCTAAGTGTGCAGATGAAAAATGCGTGGAAATTCCATGCAGCTTCTATTGATGAGAGGAACGAAATGTTTCAGGTAGGTTTTCGCTGTTCTGTCATCTAATGCTTAGCACATGTTATGTGTTGTTACAGTATGTGTAACTTTGGTTTACACATGATGTTTTTTGCACCATATTGTTTTTTGGTTTGAATTTTTATATTTTGTATTAACATCTCCAGTCTCAGGTCTTATAACCCTGAGCACATTTGTGGTGCCGGGTGGGCACAATTTGAACCAAACATACTCCACCAACTTCTCGTCTAGTTTGATTGAGGAAGAAGTTCGCAAAAATCCTCACAAGAAGCCCAACCAAATTGTCGCTGATTTCAGGACCAATTATGGGATTAACATGGAGTACTATCAGGCATATAATGCTAGGGAAAAGGTTTATGAGACGATTTATGGCGACGATGTCAAGTCCTACTCGCATTTGGTATGGTATATTAATGCTATAAGGAAACCAACCCCAGTAGCGTGATAAAGTTTGAACGTGAAAATAAATGGGTTCCTAACGGATTTTCATTGCATTTGCTGCATGCATCAAAGGGTACCGGTTTGTCGTGCAATGGTATACTTGGATACTACTTTTTCCTTCGGGTACATTCAAAGGTTGCTTGATGGCACAGCTACCGGGATCAATGGTGGTAAAGGTATGTTTTTTTTTTTCTTTTTTAACAACTTCTGTTGACAAATAACCGAGAGTTACACATGTGTAACTCTCGCCATACATTACTTTACCCGGTGTGTAACTAAGAAAATATCATCTCAGAGTCTTAAGTTACACATTTGTTTTAGCATGTGTAACTTGTATTTACACATTGTTTCTCATTGTGTGAAACTTATTATTCTTCGATTATGCACAATTTTTTTTGTAGGATTTTCCCCCTTGCTTTTTTGCACTAGTCGATTGAGACTATCGACAACCTGGGAGTGGTTTTGAGGAATTTGACTGAAGTTGTTGGTGATGGGAGGCCAATCACCTTCCTTTCTGGATCGCCATGAAGGACTCTTGCGGGGTGTTCCACTTGTCTATCCGTATGGGTTCCACCGGCTTACCGCTTACTATCATTTGACGAAAAATATACCCATCACCGCAATGCGGATCCTAGGTATTCGCTTGTGATGGACCATTTCGAGAGGCGACATACTCACTCTCACCTGAAAACCATGCGAAAGCCATACGCAAGATTAGAGACTTGAACGCAATTGGGTGGCTGATTACATCGAGACCATACCACCAATCATATGCGAATGCCTATTTCAAAGGTTGTCAGTTATGGACAACATCTAGTACTCTAGCGTAATCAGTCAATAGTCAAGGTTCTGGTTCACAAGAAGATGCCTGCATCTGCTCTTCTTGATCAGGTTAATTAAGTGTGTGTGTGTGTTTTGTTGTTTGCTGTCTTTTTTATTTCATGTTTTTCCTTTTCACTTTATGTATTCATCATTTTTTTCCTTTTTCGAGTTAGGAGGAAAATAATGTGTTTGATGGCAGAGCGTCGTGAAATTGGTGCTAATATGATGACTCCATTAACCCCGAGTATGAAGAAAAGCTTGTGGCTCTTCAAGATGAAGGTTTGGCTTGGGAAGTATTGGTTGCTAGTCCTACCGTGTTTGAAGTTATTAGCGAAAGGTCTCACATGGTGGACCTCGAACACGAGACTTGCACCTGTCAAAGGTTTGGTTTCTTATGCTTTTTCTTCTCTCTGTATGTTCAATTTCTCCTTTTAAGATTAGATATATGCATGTGTAAATACTAGTTACACATATATTTTGCAAGTGTAACTTAAAGATACACATCCTGTATATGCACCTGTAACTATCTAATTTTGAGTGTTTTATGATTTGTATGTGCAAACTAATCGATTTTTTGTTTGTTTTTGTTTTTTTCAAGGTGGCGCGTATATGGTTTTCCTTGTGCTCATGCTCTTGCAGCCATACTAAGATTAAACGTGAGGCTATTGATTTCATTTCACCATATTTTACAAGCGACTATTTTAGGAAGACTTATATGCATGCCATCCAAATAGATTCCCAACTACAACAGCTGTTGAATATCATCCTGATAACACCGTCATCCCGCCTACCGTGAAGAAGCCACCGGGTAGACCCCCGGGAAAGAGGATTATAAGTAAACGTGAGAAAAGGTGAAGAGAAAAGTTCGTTAAAGAATCGCAAGAAACAAAGTCACAACAAGGCGGGTTGCGCGGGAATCCTCGGAAAGTTCACACCTCACTAGATTGAGCCTACCAAAGTTCATTTACGCAAGTAATGATTTTATGTGTGGATTCTTTTTTTGTCTTGGATTGTTTCTTTTTTAGTTTTCTTCATTTCGGTTCGCATGGACCAAACGTTTTTATTTTTCCAACGTTGATTATGTGCAAGGATCTATTCATTCGATTTTATATTTTGTCGGTTAACAAATTTAAATGCGCTTTATTCTATTTTTTTGATTTATTGTGTATGTCTCGATCGGTGGTCAAATGCTTGTGTAACTTCGATCGAGATGTGTAACCGTAAGTTACATCATTGTTAATGCATGTGTAACATTAGCTTACACATGATAAATCTTTGGTTTAAATTTATTTTATTTTGATTTATTGGGCAAGTCCGATCAATGGCTTGTGTAACTTCGTTTACACTCAAATATATGGATGAGCGAAAATGTAAATAATCCAAACGGTGATTTGAACTAGCGGGATGTGTAATCGCTAGTTACACATCTGGGATATAAAGTGCGAAGACGATACTTAGCCGTGGATGTGTAACTTCGCTTTACACTCAAATATATGGATGTGTAACCGAAGTTACAACTGTGAATGCATGTGTAATATTAGGTTACACATGATAAATGCATATGTAAACTCGAGGTTACACCTAAAGCATCATGTTAAGATGTATAGTTACTTACCCCGTTGCATACTTTATGAAACCCGTACACACACAATGAAATTTCTAACAAGATAAAAGTTTTTAATTCAAAGAATTTCAATCCAAAAATATTTTCAAAACCAAGAACTTGCTAAAATCTACTAACTGATGAAATTTAAAAGTTTCTAACAACATATTTTCCAAGTCTAACATCTGCTTTGTGGCTAACAACATATTTGCTAGTATAGATTTTTCTAATCCTAATGACCGCTTTTACGCATCTCGAATGGATCCGAAATAATCTTGTATAAAGATGCTTCCTCTCATGCGGTTGAGCTTGTCAGTCCACCATAGCATCATACTTGAGGTTAATTTTTTGTCAAGTGGTTTATTCTTCATCCTGATCTTCATGTAATTGCATACACATGGAAGACAAATCATGAATTGTACCTTGTGGGGGCGAAGCCATATACTTGGTGTTTTCATTCATCCCAAGAGCATAAGGACACAAGAGTCTCGGTTACGTAGTAATTGCAAATGCATATTTCTTGGCTTGATTAAGGTGTTCACTCCTGAGTTTCTTAACGTTTGATGAGTTCATGTAGGACCAAGCATTAGAGCTCTTCAACTCATACTCAGCAACAGTGTAGTGTGTGTGTTGTTGCACATTGGGGCGAAAAGTTTGACTTCATCGTTCTTGTACTTGACATACTCCTTCGCAAGCTTTGGAATCCAAAATTTCTTGAATTATCCGTAATCGTTCAAGTACGTGATCCGCAAAAACCATTTGGAATGTCAAACTCACATTTACAAGTGATTATGTAAACGAAGTTTACACATAGGGGCTTGGGCTTTTCACTAGAAAAATAAGAATGTGTAACTTCAGACACACATTATAAATGAACAAGTGATTATGTAAACAAGTTACACATAGGGGCTTGGGTTTTTCACTAGAAAAATAAGAATGTGTAACTTCGTATTACACATTATAAATGGTTGTGTAACTTCAGTTACACATTATAACAAGATTTGTAACTTCAGATTACTACATTATAACTGTTTTTCCGACATAAAAAAATCATAATCTTACAACACACACTACA
Source organism: Papaver armeniacum (assembly GCA_023531295.1). NCBI lineage: Eukaryota > Viridiplantae > Streptophyta > Magnoliopsida > Ranunculales > Papaveraceae > Papaver > Papaver armeniacum. The sequence continues at coordinate 7,261 of JAJJWW010008285.1, read as the reverse complement.
CATTATAAATGGAATAAGATTTCAAATATATCGAAGTACTTACGTATGCTTGTGGCGCATGTGAATATCGCTTTGTCATACTTCTCGTTAGAGTTCATCTTTGTCCTCAATCGCTAATGTAGAAGTCGATGAATCGACTCCAATAAGGATTCTTTCTTGGTAAGTTGTAGCATTAGTCTCCGGATATATTAAACGAAGGCTACCATTTTCGTCGTGTTCAATCCAAGTGTCTCTGCATTACAAAGAAGTAAACTATTATTCATCAACATAACGAAATCAAGTAGTAATATCCAATAATCAATAACGAGAATCAAGCCTACTTGGAGTCAAGCTACTTACGTTTTTTTCGAATGAGTATGGAAATATTCAAGAACTTTCTCCTTATTCTCGCCTTCCGACCTTTTCGATAACTTCAACCTTTCACATCCTTTCTCATTGTTCCGTCATCTTCTTCAAAGAACCTCATCCATTCTTTCTTCTTCTCGCTCCCCGGAATCAAGCGTCCATTCTTTCTTTTTCCACTTCGGAACCTCATCCATTCTTTCTTCTTCTCGCTCCCCGGAATCTGCGTCCATTCTTTCTTTTCCACTTAAGGGAATCCGTGGTCATTCTTTCTTCATTAACACTCTTCTTAATCTTCTTCGTCCTCTTTTCATACTGCTTTCGGATCTTGTGTTGGAATTTTTCTATTCCTCGGCACACGTTGTTGTATGAATGCTGGTTGGTTTTCTCTTATTGTATTCGCAACTTCCTTCAGCAACTCTCCTGCAGGTAGTGGAGTTTTATCTATTCCAAGGCTAAAAAAGTTCCCTTGTGTTGTAGCTGCGCAAAAAAAAAAAGGCAAAATCTCGGTAAATTAGCACATGTATGTAACTTAAAGTTACACAAGCCAAAATAATAATGTACGTGTGTAACCTCAAGATGCACATGCTTTTTACAATGTGTAACTTGAAGTTACACTTCCATTACAAACAAAACAAGCCAAAATAATAATGTAATGTATGTAACCTCAAGCTACACATGCCTCTTGAAATGTGTAACTTGAAGTTACACTTCCATTACAAACAAAACATAAAGGAAAAATAAAACGGAAGAGTGGTTACCACTTGAGCTAGGTTCTGCATTCTCCATCACCGCGGAGTCCAGGTTCACTTTTGTTAATGTCACCCACAATCTCATCAAGCATTTTACTCACTTCGGATCCGTCATATCGGTAGGGTTAGCTCCTAGTTGCACCAACATGTAGGTCGAGCATTGTGTTTGTGTTTGCGGTGTTGTGCTTCGCTTATCACCATGGAGTCCTCAAAGCCGTGTTGAAGCAAAACTATCGTCAATAGTTTACGATGTTGGCTGAGTTGGAGCAATCGTAACCAAACCGTCACCCACATTTGCGGGTGTCTCTTCAATGACATTTGCATCATCACCTATGGCTTTCTCACGCGGCTCAACCACAACACCACCTTCTCCGCATCTTTCTTTTGTGCCTCATCGGCGGCATGCGTCTCTTCATCGGCTTCTTCTTACGCGCCTCATCAACAACACCTGCGGTAGTGCGCTTTTTCTTACTAGCGGGCTTCTTCTTTTGATGAGCCTTGCGCCTCTCTGCGAAGTTTGAGCTTGCGTAATTTTTGGCGTATTTCCACCGCCAGCTCATACATGGAATCTGCACAAGCATTGAAATGAGAATTAGGATGATGATTATGATGTTAAATTTTTTTAATAAAATTTCAAGAAGAATATATCATGTGTGATTGACTGGCTTCGATAACTACCATGTGTAACTTCATGTTACACATGAGTATGGCATGGTGTTGATGGTGGATTTTCGTTTAAGGTTAAATTTGTAAAAACCAGAAAATCATGCGCTGACATCTTATAAAAGATAAAGCCGTTTGTAAGTGACGGATACTCCTCACTTAATTCACCAAGAATGGATTATGTAGCAACAATCCCATTACGTGAATACATGAAATTCCTCCAGGTTGGAGCATGCAAAGAACAATCCCTTCCGTGAGAATTTCATATCGGCTTGTATTTCCCTGTACCCATTATCGGTGTGGCATGACGACTGAGTGTTACCCATACGAGTAACACGAACCTCCAAGCACTATAATGAATCCATGTACGAAATACCCGTACAGTGATTCTCGGTGGTTATACTGGCCCCAGCCACTCTCGGTGTGTTATACTAGCCCGATTGAGCCCCTCTCGGTGTGTTATACTAGCCGATTGAGCATCCGGACTTGACGATCGGTCTCCTGGATATGATCTAATCGCAACATCATCCAACTCCACAAGCATGATTGGATGACCAATAGATCAATTCCATCACCCCCAAGGTATGGAATACACACGGTCTTAGCTGCCGAATATGATCTAATCGCAGTCATCCAACTCCGCAAGCATGATTGGATGACCCACAGATCAATTCCATCACCCCAGCGGTATGGAATACACACGGCCTTAGCTCACCAAATATGATTCGATCGCGGTCATCCAACTCCACAAGCATGATTGGATGACCTGAATCAATTCCATCACCCCCAAGCGAGGTATGGAATACACACTACCCGAATTCGCATGGTCGACCATTGGCCTTCGCTTGCCAAGAAACCGTCCATACCAAGCATTATGGGCGGAAAACCCTAAATTAGGGTTTGCGGCATATTACATGTGTCGCAAAAACGGTCTCAACCGTCCATCTTCGCGCGGTATAGATGGAGGGTGTAGATGTAGACTCAAAGGGCCCCGGAGCATGTCGACACAATCACCATGTGACCGCCTACACACTTGGCCAATCCACAAAGCCAACCGCCGATTTGGTTACAACAAACCGTCCGCCCAAAAGAGCATGGTCGCGCGGCTTTGAAAGCCAAAAATAGGGTTTGAGCCATCACGCGCGTCCATCTTCTCCGGCACGAATGGAGGGTCACGAATCAAATCGGCAGGTGTCCTGGTCATACCCGGCATGACCACCGTGGGCCCATCTACCTCCTCTTGCGGTCGGCCAAGGCACATCATTCCCCGGCCAACCCAAAACGCACGCCCAAACTCGTGCGGTTACACTCCCAAATCCTAAACCGATCTCGACCGCTCCACTTCACCTGGATGATTTGAATGGCTTAGATCACGTTTTACGGATAATCGAGCATAGGTGTGAACACCAACCTACCACCTACACGGTGTATGATCGACCAAGACCGACCAAGATGGGTCGTGCTTGGGGCGCGCGCCCAAAACTTGGGATGACACGCGGTTATCAATTCCTTTGCGGTAAGAGATTTGCTGCGCAAACCAATCTCAACCACTCCTCTTGACGGTCAAATTGGTGGCCTAGATTGCATCTCTATGAGACGGTGAGACATGGACGTGTACACCATCATGCCGTCAACACGCATGTATGGTCGGGTCCTCCACAAAATCCTTCCCGTGCTTGGTTTCGACCAAGTCGGGAGTGATGCTTGCGCACCTCTTTTAAAAACCTATTTCATCAACGGTCGCGGATGTGTGTCTCAAATATCATCTCATCCGTCCGACTTCACCGGCTTGGTTATACAACCCTCGGTCAGGAGTTATTTGCTTTAGTGAGGAGTCATTACCCATCACTTTACCACACCGTAATGCGCACTCTCCGCATAAAATACACACGATACTCCACAAGTATCGACTTTCTCGAATAACGTTGCTTATTCAATTCAGCATTACATGCTATCTTCCGTGGATCCACGATCCACATTCCGGACATCAATCATGTCACAAAATGGGGATACTATACGGGGTATTGGTCTCCGGTTTACAAGGCGGCGGCGTGCAACGCGCCATTACAAGAACGTGTTAGGAAGTCATGGACGGTTAGAGATGAACCGGAGAAGTGGGCAAGACCGGTCGTATGCTACCGACACACAACTCCACCCACTCCATCATTCCATTACCTCCACTTCCCACGAGAAACGTGAATGAGGCTCAATGACTTGTATAAATAGGTTCTCCGCCTATTTCAAGACAAGACAAGACAACGGGACAACAATAAGTTAGGTCGACAAAACCAAGTGTTAATACAAAATCGTATTCAAACACCCGAGCCTGCTTGCATCAACCGTAGCTTACTCATCTTTCTTTCACACAAGTCTTAAACAAGCCAACACCTTCCACAATCTCAACACCTTCTTCGCTTCCCCCCTAAGATCAACCCCATCTCCTTCACTTTGTGACCGAAACAAGTCCGGAACGGCCATTTCTTGGTTTAGGCCGGACTTGCATGTTGATCTCTCGAATCTACAAGCACTCACCGCGATGCGTTTGTTGAAGGTTTAGATTCATTCCTCATCCACACCCCAAATTACCACCATAGGAGTAGTTTTCACCCATCAACAATTGGCGACCACAAAGTGGGAGATTGATTCATTTGCAGAAAAAATTGAATCCTCAATTTTTTTCCATCTCGCAATGTATCCGGAAACTAAGGTGGTTCGAGATATCATGGGAAGCATAGGCTGAATGTTTGGAGGATGTCTTGGCAAATCAGCGGAGCTCACCGGAGGCGGGCGAGACATTTCGCCTTTTGAATGATATAAATGGCACAATTAAGAAGGGCCGTGAGCATCTACTCAGCAAAGACAAGAAATGTTGAATCATTAGCCAGAGTCACACCTTTACCGGTGAAGAGGCAAAAAGAGCACGTAATCACAGGGACCGGGAGAGACGAACAACATGGCCCAGTAGAGACGAAGACTGAGGAAACTCCACGAGAGGAAAAACTTGCCGGGAGTACTACAATGTCTCCACGGATAAAGAAAGGGAGCACGCAGCCTGGAGCCCTGCTAGAAGATTTGTATTTCAAAACTCTTATTGAAGCACGGAAGCACTGTCCAATCTCGCATCGCCTTCCAACCAAATCGAAGAAACGCTTGAGGAAGGAGAAATCAACGAAATGAATACAGAGGATGGGAGTCAGTTTAATCCGCCACTTACGGTGACATTACTTTACACCTTCCACATCCTCTACTCAGGGCAAGCGATCCTCAGACATGACGACACCACAAGTCTTCCAACTTATCTCCTATTCCACATCGGTTTAATGGAGACATTGCAACGCCGCTAACGCAGGAAAAAGCTAGACTAAGGTACTTACATTTCCTTCCTAACGAAGAAGATTCTGAGCTGAGTCGAGACGGGTGCGAAATGGAGAGGTGGGAGCTACCCCTTGCATGGAGTCCGCCTACCGATCAGAAGTAATGGACCCGAGGTAATGTTATTACCACCGCCCTTCATCACCCTGTTGAATGCGGTGCGCTGAAGCGATTGTTCGTGAGAAGTTTGCCGGGTAAAGATAGTTTATGAGGATTTTCTTAGAGAGGCTACCCGGTTTGATGTAGGAGGCTTCAAGAGCAAGTAAGTTTTACTCAACAACTTTACAAGAGAGATAGTTTAGAATTCACTGGGGACTTAGCATCCGCGCATGGAAAAAGAGGCTCGGTGATCAAACGCCATGTTTGTTTCCATTCGTACTCCCTTTTACATAACATTTGCAATTTCATGCAATCATTCATGACCAAGATGCAAATTTCATTTAACATAATCCCTTTCAAAAGGTTGTTCACAAAACTATCTCAAAATAAGCCAATTCAATTACCTATTCAAAACCTAAGCCAAATTACGAAAGAAAATCCTCACTATCACTCAAAAGAAGAAACATCTAAAAAGAAGAGACAAGTATATGGCACAAATCAAGGAAAGTCTCAAAGAACAACTCATCCTTCGCGCAAGAGAGACTTTCATCCTTTGGAGCACGGCACATGACTCCGGTTCTTTAGACAACTCTCAACCTCTTCTTCCCACGAGCAACACGGGTCCTCGGAAGGGACTTCGTCATGTAGTTTCGAACTCTCCTGAATCTTGGAGAACCCTTCAAGAACCCGAGGAGCATTAAAGGCAGACTGCAAACACGTGGGATGGCACCTCCAATCTTCAATCACCTCTTCGAAACCGTTCCACTAGTCGCGAGGCGCTCATCCCCTGATAGAAACTAAAGCTTCATGGACGTTGACCAATGCAAGACGACTCTTGAGCTTCATGGTGGTAGCAATATGTCCTGTTTCTCCATATTGCCGTGTACAACTCTTCAAATTGAGCCCGGCACGCCGAATCACCAACCAACACATGACCTGGATAAGGGACAAGAAAAGGAGGGATCGAACAAAGCCCGGGCCGCATCAATGGCACTGGCGACCGCGGGAGTCTGTCGGTTGCGAAGCCTTTCGGAAAGTCACTCACAATAGCCATGCTGGTCGGAGCCTGTTCGGGATGGATGTCGGGGAGCCGTCTCAACCGCAGCGCCACCGTCTCTCTCGCATTCCTCTACGGCATCTATTTCCCGCTGTGTTGATTTAGTCACGACCGGACGACAAGGTCACTAAGGAAAGCGCCTTGTGTCTGGAGCTTGCATCGTCTCTCTCACATTGTCGGAAAAAGGAGCGGACCAGGACTTCTCGGCATGAAGTCCGTGACGCGGACTTCGGCATGAAGGTCAGGTACGCGGACTTCTCGGGATGATGACCCGACTGGCCGCCCCTTCCCTAGTCTTGAATGCGTTACAACCTTGTGAAGGCATTATCTTTCAAATTCTGATTTAAAACAAAGGATCGTTTAGAAGAACTTATTAATCGGAGAAATGAAAGAACCGATGGGAGGAGATTTAAATACACTCGCATATTAGAAGAATTGAGGATTACCGGACCGCATGCTTGCCTCTTTAGGTCTCTCTCCTACTTGGGACCGCAATCCTCGGCTCTTGTCCGTTTGGATGGAAGTGGCTTCAGCCGTGCTCTTCACAAGACGTCGGAAGATGGCTCACTACGGGAATCGTCCAACACTCTTCGAAAATTTACGGAAGATCGATTTGTTTCCCCCAAAATTCTTTATACACCATCGGGTCGCCACCGAGTTTCTCCCAATAGGCGAGGAAGGAAGGCTCACACGGCCTAAGAACACATTGGCGTTAGAATTTGTGGAAGGAATTCTTCCAGAGCTAGTGGACGGATAAATGGGACACCTCGATCAAATCCCATTTGGCGAGCGCCTGTCAATGTTGTACGCGGTCACGAGAAAATTCTCAGTCGAATAGAGACGGGACATATCTGGAGATGTACCTGCGTGTAAATAATTTCCCGCATCTCATGGTCTTGACATCGGTACGCAACACGCGCGGGATCGTCGGCAAAGGTCTTTGGTTGAACGATGGAAGAGTGAATCGGCCCCGTGG
>JAJJWW010008284.1:0-37557 GCA_023531295.1 Papaver armeniacum | reverse complement strand
ATCCTATTCTAACTTAAATATCTAAAACAACCCCGCCCGCAGTCCAACTGTTGCAAACGAGAGACAAACTTCTGTTTGTGCGGCCCCTAAGGCCTCTTCCTATGCACATGCCAAAACATGGTATTTGGCATATATGCACCCACTATGGGTATGCCAAACTGCCAAACTCATATGCCAATATGTTTTTCCTGGCATATAGGCGTACACGACAGAGTTTCCAGCGAGCGATAGAGTCTTGGTCGCTCGATGGTCAAAAAATCGTTCGATGGTCATTCACTCGACAACGACAGTCAAGCTATCGCTCGATACTATGATAATCGCTCATCAGATCTTCATCTAACGGCTACAATTTCCCCCTACCTGATTTCAACCAATTCCAACCCAACTTCAAATTCATTTCACCATGCATAGTGCATAACCGAAGTGGATTTGACTACAGAGGAAATAACATGGATCATGATAGCGTATTTCCACATACCTACTTAGAGAAAAGTGGATGACCCACTGATAGTTGTGGTATAACTTCTTAGTAAGGCCGTATTTATTATTCGTGTTACAAAATCGACTCTGAGCGACTCCTCGCTCAAATTCATCTTTTCTTTTTCTTTTTTTATTGGTCTGATTCGCTACTATCAAGGTGAATTTTTAATGAAATGTAAATCTGGTTTCAATCTGAATATTAATTTAAAAAATAGTTTCCATTAATCTAAAAAAAACAAAATTACATTTCACATTTCAACTAAAAGAAAACATTTTAACTACTCATTTCCTTGTCCGTTTCCTTGTCCATTTTCTCCCGGACCAAAGATCTAATTGCCTGCATTTTCTGGATCCATAGAGTTGTTCAACAAAATAGTTAAGGTGCCGGTTTGAGACTGACTTGGTGGTTGAGTCTCATCAGAATCACCATAACTTTGATAAGCAATGGGAGTACGGGGTATGGGAACATTATACAAATCTTGAAATACGTGTGACTGATATTGTTGCTTGAATGGTTGAAATGCTGATGAGGTTGAGGTAATTGGGGTATACATATTCGTTTGCCTAACTACTTCCATGTTCACACCACCACCTGGAGTCAGTATGTCAGTTTGCAAATGACTAAACATACGTGTAGGAGTTGTATCCATGCCAATGTTTTCTTCAACACCATGTACTGCTTGACTTTCTAACACCATCTTTGGAGTTGAACTTTCTGGTACCTCCTCCATATGACGACGTCTTAATCTTCTGTCACCACTTTGCTGACTTCCACGACTTTGATGACTTCGACGACTTTGTGACTTTGACGACTTTCTTGACTTCCACTGGGACTCAATCCTCTACCAGCTCCACCACCGGGACTCAATCCTCTACCAGCTCCAACACTGGGACTCATGTCATACATCATGCTTTCCCTCAATCTTTGCATCTCTTCCAAGTTCATATTCTGAAATCCCTGAAGAAGAGCATCATAATTGTTACATCGGTCCGATACTCCAACTCAGAAGACCGACCCCGAGGTATGGATAAGTCCGAGTAGGTGGACTAGAAACAATTGGATAAGTAACAATCTCTCCAGATGTGCTGGATATAGTCTTTACTTACCAAGAAAATGGTGGCATGTATGACGATGAACTTTGAGAAGGATATGCAAATACGTCACCCGCCTCTCGTGGAGGTTGGGAAGGAAGAAATTCATTGTCAAGTGACAACCTACCTAAAGTCAAATCCATCCGAACCCAAACTTTGCGGTTGCATGGAAATATTTGGCTTGAAAATAGTATTAAACCAAGATAGGTACTCATTTCTGTCCATCGGATCCCGAATCAATTCATCAGCTTCTTGCCAATGTTGACATTCTCTTATCAATTTGAAGTAATCGTCTGCTGAAATATCTGTATTGGGATAAGGGTTGACAGCTATCACTGATCTCCCTTGCAACAGAAGAAGCTGTCTTTCACCATAATACCAAACACCCTTCTCAGAAATAGGGCTGTATAACACCATCCTTCTAAGGCTTAACTCTACCATTGTCCACCTAGTTCTTCTTGGAACTTCAGTGTCTTGCTTCATATGGCGGTGAGATAAGGTTATGGCTTGTTCTACTCAACCGCTTGAATCTTATGAACAATAGCAAGTATGTTGACCATCTTCAATCATGCAGCTTCCCAATTCTAATCATACTTCCGTATGATCGGAAATACATTCGTATAATTCTTAAGACAAGGTTCCGAAACACGGAAATATGTATACCACCAATACTGAAAATAATAACATTCAGCAGGTTAATAAATTTTCCATATGAATATGACAAATAAATACAAAATGTGAAAAAGATTGGTTCTTACCTCAAGAACTCCCCAAAAAGCATTAAAACTATCTTTATCACACGTCGAGTTATCACTTAGGGAAATGTAAATCTCTGATAAAATCGCAGTCCCCCAATCATATGTTGGTGCTTGCTCTAAATCTTCTAATGCCTCGAGAAACCCAATTAACACTACTGAGCTAGCATTTGGAAACAGACATTGGCCCAGTGTCCACAATACAAACATACGTTCTAGCATCCTCAAAATGGTCGGGGACCAAATATTGATTACCAGCTTCCCTGTTTTCATTCATTCTTACAGCATAACGCTGGAAAAAACTTTTCAACCCATACGCTTTTAATTGTCTACGTGTAGGATTTCCTCCTAATTCATTTGAGTATAAAGGAAGTCTTTCTTTCCATCTATCTTCTGATAACCACTTTAGTCTATTAAATGGAAGTAAGTTCCCTTGGCATGGAATTTCGGTTAACATGTATAAATCTATCGGTGTAACTCCTATTAACAATAATTATTCATAATAAGAATTTGTTGATTTTTATGAAACAAAACACATAATCTAAAAATTAAATTACTAGAAAAGACTGACTTACCGCATTCAAAGTCCTTGAAAAAGAACGTGTTTGTAGTCTTCCACCATCGTTCTAATATAACTTGAACACCTTGAGTCATGTGGTTTCTAGGTTGTATTTGATATAGATGTCGCCAAGGATATCTTCTCACTCTCTCTTGAACAGAAGGAGGAAGTAATTGAAAAATTGTACGTAACTCAGTCCATCCACCTCTTAGATGTATAGCGTTACATCACCCCTCATATTAGAAAGGTGATTAGAGAATACACCTTCACCGGCTACTAGTCTAACACTATTAAACTCATAATTTGTATCCACAACAAAACTTACTCCACTGCCTGGGGTACTAGTAGATGCTTTCCCTTTTTTGTTTCTTTTTTTTCTCTCCATATCTGTTTAAGATAATCGTTTTAGAACAAAAGTTTAAAGAAAATCGTGGTTTTCGGTTTTCTAAGAAGAATTGAGAAGAGTTTAGAAGAGGTGGGAGTATAGTTGCGGTATTTATAAAGTCCAAGAACTCGAACGGTGGCGATATTGATTATATCGACAGCGATATAGTGAATTTCGAGCGATAATCATAATATCTCCAGCGATAAAGACTTTATCGCTGGCGATATTGTCAATATCGCTCGCTAGGGATTCGATCGCTCAGCGGTTTCCCCATAGTGGTGCAAATGGTTTGGCATGTGCATAGGAAGAGGCCTAACCGGGTCATTCCCTAGTATATATATAGAAAACCACTGAATTCCATCGTTATTATTGTATAACCCTAGCCGTTGGTATTGAAAGACTTCTGTCTGGGGAGAAAGAATAGGCCATAAGGAAGAAAAGGGCACCCAGACGAAAGGATTCTCGAAACCTACCATAGATGTGTCCACTAAACGCAAAACTTCCCCGAACATCTGAAATACTGCTACTGTCATCACCGTTTAGAATTACTTGCGCAAATTCATCAAACTGGCAGGATATTGGAAGTTCAATCTTTTAAAATTGTTGTATTGGATTTCGTTTACATATTAGTGTGACGATCGATTAAACATTTTTTTATAAATGAAATTCAAAGCTACGGGGCCAGGACTTCTGTGCTAGTGAAATAAAATTTGTTGACATCCAAAAAAGAAAACAAATAAAAATGTAATAAATTGAACCATATTTAAAGAACGCGAAATTGGGGATATTGATTACTTCTCTCGACCTATGGTGTCTGCTAATGGGTGGTTTTGGGGTGCAAAAATACTAAAATATCCTTCCTTCATAATAAAAATAAAAAAACTTAAAATAAAAAAACAAAATCATATCCCCATTTCCATCTCCACTTCTTATTAATCTCTTTCAAGGTTAGAGCTTTGAAACCTAAATATTCGCCATTCCCTTTCAAATTCTAAACTCTCCCCACTCTTTTTCAAATTCTCTTCTCCTTCTCTGCCAGCTCCTCACTTTGGAAACGAATTATTTATTTTTTTAATTCGGAAGTGATGAAGATCATGTTGCAAGTGATGAAGACCATGACGGAATTGATGAAGACCATGCCGGAAACTGGTGCCGGCATGCTTGGTAACTAACATTCAATGCCGTAACTAAGTACCGGCATGCTCAATAGAAATCTATCAATGTCAGTAGTCAAGTGAAAAAAAAAAATTCAACTTTCTAGATACTTTACATCATGTGCCGGCATAAAAATTAAAGCAACCCACTATGCCGGAAACCGGTGCCAGGATGCTCGAGAATTAACTAATTGTGCGGGAAGTGGGTGATTAAAACCGAAAAAATTCAAAACGGAATATTTTTTTACATCGCTGAAGTGATGAAGACCATGCCGGAATTGGTGAAAACTATCTTAGGAAAATGGTGTCGGCATGCTTGGTAACTAACATTCAATGCCAGAACTAAGTGCTTGACATGCTCGATGAAATCTATCAATGCCCCGGTAGTCAAGTGAAAAAAATTGAAGTTTCTGGATACTTTTCATCATGTGCTTAAGATAGAAATTTAAGCAACATACTATGCCTAGGATAGGTACTGGCATGCTCGAGAATTAACCGACTGTGCCGGCAGTGGACTGATTAAAACCAAAATAAATAGGTTTTGAAGATCAAAACCAGAAAATTTCCAACAAATGCCGGCATGGTTTTTTAGGTTGAATACAATGCCGGCACATTTGCAGCTATTTCAATTTGCAACAATGGTGGATTCAAAGAAAAAAATCAAATTTTCAACCTCTTAGCAGCAATTCTCTCTTCACAATCATCCTCCACTTTCACCAAAAAAAGTTCCCTCTCAAAAAAAAACTTCCATCTTTCTACTCTCATCTCATTCACCCAAATACAAATACACACTAATCATTTAACAAATACTTAAGATCTTTACTAATTATTATTAACCACTAAACCTGATTAGTGAGGAGTAGATTAGGATTTAAAAAAATACTTAGATAAGGGTGACCCCGAATTGATATCTTGATCCAGTTTTTGTCCTTTTCTTATATAATTCCTTTTTATATCCCAATTTCGCGTTCTATTTAAATTGCGGTTCAACTAAAATATTCGAAAGCCCACATAATTAGTGTAAAACGTAAAGCTTTCGTGGTTCTAAAGAAAAATAAATGAACTCAAAGCAGCCACTAGAGCATGATGCTTCAAAGCCCATGCTGAAAAATAAAATAATGGACTCATATCACCTTCATGCACATCAACTATGGAAATGATAAAGAATCGTTTTTTGGGGACCATGGTTTTTTTTGGGGGACCATGGTTTTTTTGGGGACTAATGTGTTCGGTTAGAAAATATTTTTTGCGACGTAACCGAACTTAGGTTCGGTTGAGAAATATTTTTTGCGACGTAACCGAACTATTGTTCGGTTGGAAAATGTTTTTTGCAACTAAACCGAACTATTGTTCGGTTGGAAATGTTTTTTATAACTAACCGAACTTATGTTCGGTTGGGAAATGTTTTTTGCAACTAACCGAACTTATGTTCGGTTGGGAAATATTTTTGCAACTAATTTTTGCAACTAACCAAACTGACCAGTTCGGTTGGGAAATGTTTTTTGCAACTAACCGAACTTACCAGTTCAGTTGGTAATTCTTTTTTGCAACTAACCGAACTTATGTTCGGTTGGGAAATGTTTTTTGCAACTAACCGAACTTATGTTCGGTTGGGAAATTTTTTTTGCAACTAACCGAACTTATGTTCGGTTGGTAAAGGTTTTTTGCAACTAACCGAACTTTTCCCCAAAAAAACCATGGTCCCCCAAAAAAAACCTCGGTCCCCAAAAAACGATTCATGATAAAGTCAGCAAGTGCCAACTCCCTGCCTAAACAACAGTGACGGATGTGGGGTGGCTTAGGTAGGCAACAGCCCCACCCCCACCCCCAAGGTTGGAAAAGCTTGCTTAGGCAAGCCTAATTGTCCAAAAGTTATTGATTAGCCCGGGATAAAATTTCTAATTAGCCCATTAGTACGACATATTCTCATAATTTCTTCTGATTTTGATTAATTCTTTTGAATTTTGTCATTTTATGTTTAGGTTAGTACTTAGAAATTAGAGTCAACAATAGCCCCACTCCACCACAACCTGATCAATTTAGATCATATTGTTTCCAAATATTTACCCAAATTTAGCCCATGTATAAACTAAAAATTAGCCCAATATCAAAATATATGTTAACATGATGTTTTCTTCCCATCTTCTTTTTTTCTTTTTGCAAACAATAACAAAAATTGATGTTTAAATGTCCTGATGCTCATGATTTGATTTGAAAACCATACAAATATATAGAAATAACATTTAAAACTTTCGAGCGGCCTTCGACCGTAATTTCATATAATAATACTAATTTTAATATACACATTGTTTGCGCAATTTAAAATATTGTCAAGTAGCGTGTAGCGTATTTCTCATTGTAAATAATTTTCAGGTATTTAGACTAGTACAATCTGGGTGTACGAAAAAAAAAATAGCCCACCCGGACACAAAATCCTGGATCCGTCGCTGCTAAACAATTCGGGTTGTGCTTGTTATTTTCTGTCTATAAAGATCTACTTTGCTCATTTATTTATACAAATTCAATTTCGTGTTTTTTTTAAGAAAACGCAAGGAAAAACCCTTACTACGTTCCATCATTGCCTACTGAAGTGCTAAGTCTAAAGTTTACAATATATCTCAGGCTATGACCGGATTATACGTGCCTTTCCTGTTAATATGAAGATCCTGTTTTATAAAAAAAAAAAAAAGAAAAAAAAATGTAGAAATGACAGATTTCATTTCATTGTCGTGTATCTACAATATCACGAGCTGATCAGAAGCACCGTTTTTTGAAGATCTGCCTCTTGTTTTGGAGTTGACCCTGCCAGGGCCGTTCCTGGGAAAAATTTCCCCGAAGTGAACGAATTTTTTTTTTGCTCTTGTATAGTGACCAGGATATTGTCTTGGGTAGGGTTTAGGATGCCAGTAATATATGATGCGGCCGAAGGCCGCGGCGAATTATTTTTCGAACGAATCACGTTTTCTAATTTTACAAATAGAATACTAGTACATAACCTGAGAACTAAAAGTTCAAATGAAAAAGTTCAGTAACAAAAAATGGTCACGAAAAAAGCTTGTAGTTTCCGGAAGGAAAGTAAATGATAATTAAAATAGTAAGAAAATAAAAATAAAAATCTACTTTAAATAGCCCAGTGATGGTGGGTATTAGTAAACTGGCATGTAATGGGCGGTGGAGGGAAGAAAAAAGAGGAGGGACAGGAGAAACGAGGGAAAGAGATAGAGAAAAAAAATATTCTATCGAAGTTAAACTATTTACATAAGTTGTATACAGCCCTTCAAAGTTTTATTAGTAATAAGCCAGTCCATCTTGTTTTTCTTTTAATGAGAACCCCCATCACAACTGGGCTTATTGTTGCCCCTGGGCTGCTGTTGCCTGCAAGTGGGGCTTGCCCTGCTTGCCTATCAGGCCCGGCCCTGGACCCTGCTCATTTTGATTTTCACACATGTGACTCTCCTCTACAGTAATCACGTAAACTAGTGAGAAACAAGGTTAAATAGTACTAACATTTATTCGACACCCTTTTTTTCGTCTAAAAGCCCACAATAAGAAGGAGGGGATTCAACGAATACACAAAAAAAATGAGTCATTCTGGTACAAGGATAGTACAGATGGGTTCTTTCTGTAAGAATATTTCGTTCTCCTTCTACCTATAAAAGGAACTCAATAGCCATTAGTATTGGTTCGAGAATTTTTTTTTTTTTTTTTTTGGTCGGTAAATAAGTATATTGAGAAGAAATGTTCACAAAACGTGAACAGCAGATACAAAATTTCTTCGACCAAAAGAGGGACACAAACCACCCAAAACCAAAACAACAACAGAAACAAAGACCAACAACAAACTGACAAAAACAACAAAGACCCCAACTAAAATGGACAAGATCAAGGCGGTTCAAAAACTATTTGTTTCCACTTGGTCATGAAGTCTTTAAGAGAGACATTCCGAATTCTGATTGCCTGTAGAGCCAATATGCTATAGTGAATCTGATTTTTTCGACAATTTTGGCCAGTGAGAGAGACTTATTATCGAAGGCTCGACGGTTCCTTTCCTTCCATAGGGACCAGATGATAGCCGCAGGCAACACTTTAACAACGAGAGACCTTCTAGAATTGACTTAGGACATGGCCAAATACGATAGCAATGGAAATTGATGGAGGCAAAACCCAAATCAAACTGAATTCAGCTTTGAAAAAGTTCCATATATTGCTAGAAATAGGGCAGTGGAGAAGCATGTGCAGACGAGTCTCTTTATCCTTGATGCATAGGTAACAATGATTGACCCAAGTTCGCCATCTTTTCTTGCACAACTCATCTTGGGTGAGCACTTTATCCTTCAAGCAAGCCATAGAAAGAAGCTGACTTTTGGAGGCCAATATTTCACCATATTCTTTTGGGGATGAACACATTCAACACCGTTATCTTCATTGTTATGAACTAACCAGTTGTAACATTTCCTCACGGAGAAAGCACCTGCCGACTGAGAGTCCTTCCACAACCTCAAATCAGGAGAATTATTGGGAAATAAATTACTGGAATCAAGGAGATGGAGCAAACCCGCAATATCTCTTATAACGTTATCGTGGACCCTTCTGTTGATACCCAAGTTCCAGAAGCCGACATTATGATTATATACTTGAGCTATAGATGAAGTTTTAGATTCAGAAGCGAGATACGCAGCAGGAAATTGTTGAGCGAGAGTCGTCTCCCCTACCCATTGATCTAACCAGAAGCTAATTCTAGTGCCATCACCCAATTTAAAACTGCAGTTAGATTTGAAAAGAGCCATATGTTTATAAACGCCTTTCCAAATATTGCACCCATAAGCTTGTTTTGGAGGTTTCGAATTCCAACTAAACTGCAAGACCATACTTTTTTGCCTATCAATCTGTTTCCAAAGAGGGTTATCCTCTTCGCCAAATTTCCAAAGCCATTTCATAAGTAAGGCAATATTCATGATATGTAATTGTTTTATACCTAACCCGTCCTGATCTTTAGGCTTCATAATTTGATCCCCGCTACTAAGTGATATTTCTTGTCATTTGGACCTTCATCCCACAGAAAATTGCGAATGATCCTTTCTAACTTATGTATAATGTTCATGGGAGCTAAAAATATGGAGAATAAGTAAATGGGAAGAGCTGACAACACTGAAATAATTAAAGTTAACTTACCTCCCTTGGTGAGACTTATGGACTTCCATGCCAAAAGATAGGATTCAAATCTTTCAATGAGTTTAAGCCATTTGATATTGGATCTACATTGTTCTCCTAAAGGTAAACCCAAGTAAGAAGAAGGCAAGGACTGAATTTTACACCCCATCAAAGTAGCCAAAGAATCCAGATTCGAGACATCACCAACAGGGAAAATAGCAGTCTTGTGAAAATTGACTTTGAGGCCAGAAATAATTTCGAACCAAATCAAAATGTTTCGAAGATTAGAGATGCTATGTAAGTCATTCTTAATGAATACGAGCGTGTCGTCGGCAAACTGAAGATGCGTAACTTTAGCTCCACCCGGGATGATTTCAAAACCATTGAGCCAACCAACCTGTTCTCAAATTTGACAAATATCAAATTAAGAGACTAAATATTAAGAGAAATAAGAAAGGAGAGAGTGGATCTCCCCGTCTTAAGCCTTTCGAACTTTTGAAACGTCCGTTGGAGGAACCGTTGATGAGGACAGAAAAATTGACGTGAGAAATGGTCTTTGATCCATTTTCTCCACAGTATCCCAAACCCCATTCTTTGCAACACATAATCAAGGAAATACCATGCTATTTTGCAAAGGATACCTGTTTGATGAAAGATTTGCGCTGAATTAACACATTCATTAGCAATAATAGCACTGTCCATAATTTGCCTTCCTGCCACATATGCATTGTTGATGACTGATGATCTTCTAAGAACAACTTTGAGTCTTGTCGCGATAACTTTTGAAATTATTTTGTTGATGCTACTCATGAGGCTTATGGGACTAAAATCAAGAATGAACTCAAGATCCTGCACTTTAGGAATAAGAACAAGAAATGTCGACTTGAGTCTCCAATCAATTCTCTTGTTAGTGAACAAAATCATCCATGACATCTAAAATATCTTTTTTCATGAAGTCCCAAGACTTCCTAATGACAAAAATGGGCATGCCATCAGTCCAGGGGCTTTGTCTTGGCCTAACTCAGAATGGCGTGGAATACTTCTTCCTCAGTGAATCTAACTTCTAAATTAGCAAAGATCCAAGGCGGAGATGGAGGGGAAAATGAGACCATCAAGCTGAGGTCTAGAAAATGTATCTTCCTCAAACAAGCCTTGATAATACGAAATAATTTCCTTCTTTACCAAAGATTTTTCACTAGTCATGACACCATTGATGTTCAGCTGGGAGAAACATTTACCTCTTTGTTTAGAGGAAGCATATTTATGAAAAAAGTGAGTGTTGTTTTCATGATTCTCTACCCAGTTGATATTTGCTCTTTGTTTCCAGAAATCATTATGCATTTTGGCGAGTTTCTTGAATTCAGCCTTTGCACCAATTTTTCGTTCTCGAGCTGGATGTTGCCAGGATTAATGAGCAGTCTAGCATCTATAAGTTGAGACGCGGCAAGATTGTCTTGAATTAGCTTGTCTATCTTCCCAAAAACCTCTCTATTCCAAACTTTTAATTTCTCTTTAAGAGCTTGCATCTTTTTTGCGAGAATGAACCCTGGCGTCCCTAAGAAGCTAAACGACATCCACCAATCTTTCATAAGACCCAAAATTGTATCATCTTCTAACCACATTTTCTCGAACCTGCAAGGAGTGGGACCCCAACCTTCGTTTTGAGTAGTAAGCATCAAAGGAAAATGGTCAGAAAAGGGCTTGGGGAGGGTTGCTTGCTCAATTCTACAAAAGTTATCTTCCCAAAGAGAAGAGACAAGGAATCTATCCAATTTACTCCAAGAAGAATTTCTACTCCAAGTATAATGACTGCCAATAAGAGGAAGGTCCATAAGTTGTTGGTTTTGAACAAGTGCAGCAAATTTCCTCATAGATCTTGAAGCATTATTTCCCCCGGACCTTTCATTAATAAATCTGGTGGCATTGAAATCACCACAGAGGACCCAAGGATCATCCCACAGGTAGCGGATATCCCTTAATTCAGACTGCACTGATTTTTTGGTAATTAAGCACAGGACCGTAGACAGAAGTAAGAAGCCAATCAAAATTTTGATGAAGAAAATGGCATCTAATTGAGACGGAAAAAGCTCCTAAAAGAGAATCAAGAACAACTACTTTATTTGTATTCGACACAATGATAATACCACTCCGACAAACCGTTGGAGTCGAGAGCTATCCAAATAAATTATTAGCACCCCAAAGTTGCTTGACCTCGAAACCGTCCAACCTGCAAAATGGGTTTCTTGAATACACAATATATCAGGTTTCCAAATACGCACAAGAACTTTTAGGCTGGGTTTGGTAATGCTTTTATTTTTCCAAAAGCACTTTCAAAACCTATATATGTCAATAATTTTTGAAATTGGTGTTTGGTAAAAAAAAATCAAAGTGCTTTTTACCCAAAGCACTTCCCAACTTCCTCAATTTTCAAAAAGTTTTTAGGAGGAGCTTTTAAAAGCTTAAAAATGCGTAAGCTTTAGTCCCACCTAAATTTAATGTATGATTTATCATTTTTGTCCCCCTATTTTATTTTAAAAATGACAAAAGTTACCCTTAAATTATATACAATCAATTTTTTTTATTTCTTATATTTTAGTCTTTAAATATTATTATTTTTTATTTTCAAACTATTTCATTTATAGTCAGGATGTTTGTATGGATGTTACTGGGGAAAATGGTCAGGATGTTTGTATGGATGTGGGAAAATGGTCAGGATGTTTGTATGGATGTTACTGGGTTTCTCCTTTCACCTTTGGTGTTCGCTTCTTTTGTCCTGTGAAAGGCCATTTCTAACTTATTTGTTTCAAGAAAGCGCTAAATATTTGGACAAGTGTACTTCCTTGGGTTATGGTTTGGGTGTTTTTTAGCGTTTCTCTACTCTGGGGAGCTTGGTGAAGATACTTTGTGTTTTTTCTGCCGCTCAAAAACTGTCTTGCTAGTAATGATGCTTAGTAGTGGTTTTGTAGTTTTATCTTCATGGGACTAGGTGTTGCTATTCAAAGAGGAGTTGGAGCCCACTTATTGCTAGGCTTCCATCCAAAAGTTTTATTTAAAAAAAATGCTAGTAGGGGGTTTGGTAGTTTTATTTTTCATGATTAGGCATTGCTATTCAAAAAGGTGTTGGAGCCACTTGTTGCTAGGTTACCAACCAAGAGCTTTGTTTAAAAACAAATTAACTATTTGTGATCACTAACAAATATTAAATACTTAAATAATTACTTAATTAATTTTAGTTTGATTTTTTATTTGAAAATTATATATATATATTAAAAAGTGGTTATGTAAAATAATTTCTTTTTTAACAATCATAGTAATAGTAACAATTAGTAAATTTAATATTATATATATTTATATTGAATAGTAAAAAAAATAATTATTTTTAAAGCCAATAAAATCGAATAAAACTATTTTCAAAGATATGTCTCTTTTTGTCATTTGCTACAACAACAATGGTTGAATTTTATATTTTACCAAACACACTTTGACCTGCTTTTTTAATCACTTTAACTTTAGTTAATATTTTACCAAACATCAAACTGCTTTTTTTCTCACAAAGACTTAATTCCTCCCTCTTATTACAGTCACGCAAACCTCCTACATTCCAAGTGATAATTTTTGTCTTCATGGGTCAACCAAATGAGCTGATGAAATTGCCTCGATGGATTCATTTTCCTTATCAATTGAAGATTGAACATGCACGTCAAGAAGATTGAACTGATTTTTGGAGGTAGATTTTTGCATTAAAGCTTGTAATTGCTCCTCTGTTTGCTTAAAAGAGACACCAATAATTGGACATGCATCTTTAAATTGATTAACAAGGGAGTGAAGCTCTTGCAACTCATCATGATGATTATCTGGAACACCACTAATTTGAACAACTGAATCAGATTGTGAGGAATTAGGGTTTAACTATTTTGAAGTTTCTGGTTGATGAGTTGCAGCTGATTCTGGAGATAAAACCGATGTTGGAATAGAGATACTACTACTATCTAATAGAATGGGCCTGTCAATAACAAGAGATGCATAATCACTTATAGTATACTGGGCTTGGTGAGTTTCTGGGACTCTATAAACGATGGTATTATTCTCCATGTCTGAAACTTGCGCGGGATCAAAAAAGAAATCAAATTCAAAATTTGAATTTGCATTTAATGATGGTGGTTGGGGAGGAAATGTATGGTCAGAGAAAAGTACCTCGTTTACAGCTTGAACAGAGCTGAAACCTCTTAAATGTTCTGAACCACTGACTTCCCTCGAATGTAACAAAACCATTTGCTCTTCTATCCCTATAGAAGTTAGGATATTACCATTATTGCCACTGCTTGGATGAACTGCAAAGTTAGATGGTGCTTGATGATGTAGTTTAGGAATTGATTGATCACCGGATTCCACCGTCTGAAATTCTGAATTACAAATAAGATCTTCACTCTCTAAAATTTCTCCAGCAACTGAAAACGATAAACCATCAATATGGATCATTTTAAAATCAACTTGCGCGGGAACTGGACCTGCAACTCGAAGAAAAATTGCCGAATAATCTGAACCGTTAAGAGAGTTAGGATGAGGAGAAATTAATCCACCCCACATTTTTCCAATTTTTCTGAAAGTCTTAAGATTTCATATATGCAATGGGACCCCATGAACAGCTAACCACACAGGTTTAGGAAATTTAGTGTTCAGAGAAATGAGACTATTGCTATCATGATTCCATTCTCGAAATCTCATCTTGATATCATCCAATATCCATTCATCTTTGGATAATAACTCATTCTTCTTTTCTGAAGATTCTACAAAAAACAAAGCTAACGCGTTTGAGGTCGAGATAGGAGAAAGAGATGTAGACCCCTGTAATCTGAAAGAGGACTTGATAGTTCTGGCTATCTTTAACCATGGAGTATCAGGATCTTCCACTTCACAAATGATTGCCCCTTTCCACCTATTACTGAAAGTAGTTAATTGATGAGATCTAGGAACTGGACGGACAGTTGCTTGATTGGATTTAATAGGTTGAAATGGAGTGGCTGGTTGGAATGGAGTGGCCATGCTTAAGCAAAACTTTATAGCTTCAGCGAAATCAGTCCAACCCCTTCCCTCTCCTCCAGCTGGGATGAAACATACCTGGCTGGATCCCTTTTTGAACTAAATCTTGTTAGCTTGAGCATTTCTCCATTGGAAAAGAAATTTCTGACCAGAGATAACTTTTCATCAGGCTTGTTGAAACTCCAATATGTAGCCTTTTCTATCAATCTTAAAGATTCTTGCTCGAGAATCGAACAGATCCATTCAAGAGCATCTAGTGAGATAATAAACTCTTTATATCCCTTGTTGATCTCCTTTACAGAAGCCTTAATAGTCTCATTAATGTTAACTTTTGCTATTTCAAATGATCGTTTTCCAATAGAAATACAATGCTTAGTTCCCCTTGCAATAAGTGCTGTATTGTTCACATTTAATGCAGCCTGATCAACCATTGAAGATATTCCTCTCCTACCATTATTACCACTATTGGAACCTGTGACAGTTGAAACCCATGATGCTTTGGTCTGATTCGGAATGGAGGTACCCATGGTGGGTGAACCTTGAATGAGCGAACCTTTCTCTCTCTCTCTCTCTCTCTCTCTCTCTTTGATATCTTTGATATCGTGAAAAAAATTTGATTATTCATTACACAAAAGGTCAAGAAGGAGAATTTTATTATTCATTACACAAAAGGTCAAGAAGGAGAAACCAAGATATTCCCCTATATTCTGTTCTACGGGTGTACTTGAGCCTTGGAGGATTTCTTGGATTCAATCAATGGCTTCATCAGGTATTTTACTTTAACACAACTATGCGTATTGTGATTATCACGTTGTTCGAAGATCTAACCGTTATGTATATATAAAATAAATTCTTATATTTGGCATCTAGAGCCTGGTTTAGAACTCCATGATTGTCCATGATGTTGTGTAATTGATGTGTTGATATGAATCCATCATCGTGTTTATTTGATTAACAATAATCATATTTATGGATCATGATTTCTTACTAACAAACATGAAAATAACGATTATCATATTTTTAACCGACTCTTATTTAACTTGTATGTTTGATTCATATGGATTTGACAATAACATGATTTATGAGTATTATTGATTAACATGATGTAACGTGATGATGTGATTAACTCATGATTGAAAATATGTTTTGTTTGATTCATGTGTAAATACTCAAAACGTATGTAGTTATGAAGAAAAATGAAACGTCTATGAAAGTGAAAGGTTTCTGATTCTAAAAATGTGTATATGGGCTCACTATAATGTTATGAAAGTTTCTTGGACTTGTTTAATATTTCTTAACTATAACATAAACATGAAATGTATGTTGGGTTCTGTTTTTGACAAGCCCATAAGGTTTTAAAATCTTCTTGGTTTGGTTTGACATTAAGAAAACAGTTGACCATAATGTTTGACTTTGACTGTTTGACTTTCTGACCTTGACTGTTTGACTTTGAGTGTCTGACTTCCTATTGACTTTGACTGTTTACTTCCGCATGTTGACTTTGGCTGGCCGTTTGACTTCTGCCATTGACTTTGACTGTTGACTTTCACATGTTGACTGTTGACTTTGATTTGACTTTTTGATCTTGGTGTTTAATGTGATACAATTTGAACATGTATAGAACTTTATTGTATGGTAATGACTATAACATATTTTAGATCACCAAAATGTTTAAATTGTATGCTCTTTAGTTATCATCATAGTGATACTAAAGTATTATGTTATACTAATATGTCATTGTAAGTCTATATTGTTTTGTGCAATCACATGAGAATAATTATCACCCACAGTAGATGTATGTTCAAGTGTTTGTATCTATAAACATTAAGAAATAAATATTTTGTCATACATATTAGAATGAAAAGTTACCCACAGGTTACTCTAATTCACATGTTTGAACAAATATTATGATTATATATGTAACCATGAAAGGCGTAATGTCCACAAATATTTGTCTTTGCTTGCTTATATATATGTGAATGTTCTTTTTGTGACTTTATGACATGATTGATGTTTAATTTGCAAACCGTAAAGTGTAGGTTTTGCAGTTATCGACATCATGTGATAATGATATTATTTTAGTTGATTGGCTATCACCACAGTGATGTCAAATCACTTTTGGTCATGATCACAATTTTTGTCAAATGCTTGTAATCTTGTTTTTCTTACATATATCAGAACAAAACTTACCCACATGAAATTGGAGTTCACATATTTAAGAAAACACTGACTGATATGATTGTTGATCATACATTACATATATGAATTGATTTAAATCTTGAGCGTGTCTAGTGTCATTATGTTTAATTTTTCTTTTAACCATTTTTGATAGACACATTCAAATAAAATCATGATTAAGTAAACGCCACATGATTTTTGGTACATACTTTCTTTAAAATGCTTATTTAAAGTTTTTTAATTCTTATTATAAAATTGAGTAACCCATAATGGATTTTCATATTTTAAATGCGCAATCAAATATGTTACTTTAAGTCTAAAGCTCGATGCATCTTTTGAAGAAGAAATAAAGAATTATTGTTTTTGGGTTATTTCTTATATTTTTGAAAATCATTATCTACACCATAACCTTTATTTATTCTGATCCTTAAAACTAGTATCGAATTTAACTAGGGATGCATCAAAGAATTTCCTTCAACGAAATTTCATTATTGAATTATACTTATAGTTGCTTAATGCTCAATTCTGATTTACGAAAGGTTCAATACGTTTGGATATTTTTCAATTAAAGCGTGTTGATATTTTCTCAATTTATGTATGACATGATTTTCAATAATGTTTCAGGGTTACTCATAATTATTTATAATCGACTAATTTTATGATCGGATCAAGTATGTACATATCATTAAATGGGACCACGCGATGTCACAAGAAAAGTTAGTGTGATATTTGCATTTGTACATGTTTGCTGGATTTTTCAGTTATCACCACAGTGATACTAAACTCTTATCTTGTAAGTGTTGTATATTATGAGTCCTTTCAGTTTGATTTAACGATTAGAACAATGCTTCTCACAAGTAGTTTTGGTTCACAAATTTAAACAAGCATTAAGGTTATCTAAATGTTTCATATACATATGAAATAATAGTCACCCACAGGTGACTACAACTCACATTATATTAGGTTCAAAATATTTAGAATCATTGGAGTTTGTTAATAAATTTTAGGACGTGAGTTGCCCACAGGTGATTCTAGTTGTGGTATTAAACAAACATAATGTTGTGTGTATGAGAAGGTAAAATATGCACTAATGTTTTTCATGTCTCACATTGTTCCTTGATAAGGTTTTACCCACAAGAGAATCTTATTGAAGGTATGAAACTATTGTAATATCTCTAATATAAATTTTAGCTTTTGTTCTTATTAATTGTTGACTGTGATTATTTTGTAGACTTTTAATGGTCCATTTTTTGGAAGATAAAATTGTTTATCAGCTGATGATTTTTCGCGTTATTGTGTACTTTATCAATTGCATTACGAATCTCAATCCGTGGATGTTTCTTGAACATTCATTATTGAAATTGAGAGGCAATTATAGAGAAAGCGAAAATCATAAAGTCTGATAAAGGTGGTGAATATTGTGAAAGGTATGACAAAACAGGATAATATCCTAAATCGTTTACGTAGTATCTCCAAAATTTTGGATTTGTTGCTCAATACACAAGGCCAACTTATCCTTGGCATAATGGTGTATAACAAAAGGCAAAACATACTTTTGTGAAAATGGTTAGAAGCATGATGAGTTGTGCATAATGACCACATATCGGTGAATGTATGTTCTTTCAACAACTGTGTAATTTAAATAGATTTCCGAGTAAAGCAGTTTCAAAGACACACTTTGGACTAGAATGGTTGGAAACCTAGTTTAAATCACCTTTAAGTTATGGTTGTTCAGTTGGAGGTGAGGGCTTACATTCCAAAGAATGAAAATTGGATTTGGAAACTATTATTGGTTCATTGGTTTTCCTAAATGATCCAAATGGTATTCTTTAACGTTCTAACCGTAGTATGAGACTTATTGAAACCGAAAATATAAATTCGTTATGATGGCATAATCAGTGGGAGTACGTGGATATATCTGTTCAAGAAATCATGATATTGATCCCTTTATTTAAGATTTCTACAGAATCTTCTCATTATCAGAATGTTAGATAATGAAAGACCACAAATTACTGATCCAATACTCAGTAATATAACTACTGCCAATAAAGAAATTTTTTGATAACAACATGAACCTGCATTAAGAATGTCTTAACAGAGATTGTAAGAAAGTTATTCATGTTGTTTCAGTGATTTTCTTACAAGAATTTATTACATTTTGATATGGAATGGCAAAGACTCGGTTTTAGGTTCACAAATATTATGTGTAATAATTTTGATTAATGGATTGATGCTATGTGAGCAAAAATCATTGGTTGAAAGTCAAGTCTCGGATATTATTTAATTTCTCGAAAGACACAAATCAGTTGTATGAAAGTGGGTCTTTCTGACCTAATCTGATTTGTAATAGCAATTTTAAACGGTATAAAGCAAGACTTATTTCCAAAGATTTTACTCTGAAATGACGCATTGATTATAAATAAGTTTTTCTTTCGTGTCAAAGAAAGACTTATTCAGAATTATCATAGTATTATTAGTAGCTCAGTATGACCTAAGAGTTGTATTAATTAAATGTGAAAATAGCCTTTATTAATGATAAATTTTAGTCTACAAAATTTAAAAATCAAAGTATGAAATATAAGCAGCCTCCCATAATGGTATATGAAATTCAACAAAACTATAAATGTTTCAAGTTTTGGATGAAATTATTACAGGTTTATGCATATACCTCAAGATCAGTGAGAGAAATTCATACCCTTATGTTAAGACATACTACCTACGAGTAGTGATCTTGACTTTATGCATATATCTATATTTTTTGAAATAAAGGATATCAATGAAGCTTACCATGTGATAGTAATATCATATGGATTACTAAAGCTCTCATATAAGGCATATATCGAATATTCAAGGAATTTTGAGATAATAACATATTTAACAGATTTTATTTCATGTTGGATAGAAGATATAAATTTAATCTTCATTATGTCTTAATTCTGATATGAAACTTATAACAAGTTGTTAATATGTTAACTAATTTCCTAAAGAATCGAAGAACAAATTACAGGAAAGCTATCAAGAATTTTGAGATACTATTTTAACTTATGTCTTATAATTAGTTAGCAAACCCAACAAGAGTTGATTGGGTTTTCAGACTTCAATTTTTGTGGATGTATGGATTTTATAAAGGAAGAATCCATTAATACTAGTCCCACAATTGAGTTTGAATATTTATGATTGCGATACTTAGAGACTTAAGGTTTGTCTCTACATTGCTGAAATTTACTGTCTTAGCTTCGCAACATTAAAGCACGATATGATACAAAAGGAACAAAACACATGACCTTGAGTATATATGCGTGAATTAGGAAATTCAGAAACAATAGTTGTTCATTTACCGCTTAAGCACAATTGCATTCGGAGATGCACTTAATGAACAATTACCTTTTAAGACCTCTTAAGAAAATATTAAAATCTTAGGTCCGTGGGAGTAATTGATTATTGAATTCAACTAATTTATGTGCTTATTTTTGAAAACTGATTGAGCTCTTAATAATGTACTTCTGAATTTATTTCTGTATCCATATTTAGTATACACTTATGTGAATGGATGAATGTTAACAGAAATTGTCTTTCTTTTGAAGACATAAACTTGGACCATTATGATATCCCCATTTAAGGCCTGATTAAGTAAGTTGCTTGTGTTGTGGTACATGGAAGGGAACATGTTGATAACAGGACATTGTGCAACCGCCATGACTCGCATACGTGATTTGCTTGGTTAAGGTATTACGTTTAACCATTAAATTTGTTTAGCAATTTTGCGCGCTTATGTTTTCTATAATTAACCGTTAAATAAGTTATCACATGGTGATAGACACATTTTTGTGTCTAATTTGATCTCAATACTATATATTGTTGGCACTCGATTTTGTACTTATTATGATGTTTTGTGTGTTTGTAGGTATTTTTGGGAAATAAACATTTTTGGAAAAATCGGCTCGAAAAACTACTCGGAGAACCCCCCGGAGGACATTTACTATTCGGACTCCCACCATGGATAAGGGGCACCCATTTGATAAGGGGTGACCACTTTCTAATCGCACCCCTGGTCCGGATAAGGGGAGGTCATCCCCTACATTTTGAATTTTGGAAGTTGGCGGGAAATGTTTTATGCAGCGAACAAGATTTAGGGTTTGAATTCTACTTCGGTTCTACATAGATTCAATCACCAGATCTAGTACAGATGGACTCTAACTGACTAAACAGGCCCGGTATGTCTGTTAAATTCGCAAAAACTGGGCTGGAAAATCAATTCTCGACAAAACAGAGGAATACTTTTCTCGGGTTTGTTGAGACATTCAGGCGAGAACTGGGGAGAGATTTAACCGGAGTTATGCATGGATTTGGATTTTTATTATCCTGGTTTATCGAAACAGGACTAGTAGATGCATTAGATTCGAAGAAAAGAAGATTTCCACGTAAAACAGAGAAGAAATATTCTAGGGATTTTCCGAGCCGCTTGTTGTATCTGCATGTGCCTGAGTATGTTATAATCGATCTGCTACGTGTTTGGATGAAGAATAAATGATATTGGAGTGTGCCAACTATATCCAGACGCGTGAGAATAAAGAGAAGAAAAATATAAGGGAATAATATCTCGGAAAATGGCAGAGAGTGATTGCGGAAGATTTTTGGAGTTATTGTTGATATTTGGAGGATCTGTTGGGTATATATAGAGGTCTGGGACATTGTCGAAGGGGGATGGAGAGTTAGGGGAACGAAACAGGGTGAGAAATCAGAGTTGCAGAGCTTGTCTCTGCTGCTGCCATTAAAGGGGAGAACGAAGAACATTAGACTGTAGGTGACAGTCGTATTGCTCTGATGACAACGACTCTCAACCGAGAGTCGTAGTTAAGGAGGAAGTCGTTTTTGAATAGTGACAGCGACACATCATATATATCGTTCTTTATAGTGATTTGGTTTGTAACAAATATAATTGTTACAAACCCGGTTTTCAATATTCATTCCATTTTCACCTCTTGTAAACACTTTTTGAGCAATGAAAAATTATTCTGAGTGTGTTTCCAATATGCGGAGCTAGGATCCATCACTGGGACAACGGAGGAAGCAACTTTTCATGATTGTGGTAAATGAATTAATTCTTTATATGACTTTTTGCATAGATTTAATTGTTTTATGATTTCTATTAATTATCTGTTATTTTGTCTGATGTCGCATGCTTAGTTTAAATTACTTTTGATGCGTCATGCTTACGACTTACATATAATGTTTTATGAAATCTATTTTTGGCAAGGAATTAGGGTCACAACTTCTTTTGTTTGAGCTATATTGTCTCGAGTTAATGACTGAACCACAAGAATATGAAAAGTAGTGAAATCCTGTGACAATATTTGTATATATTCTCTTTTATTTTCTTTTATTAATTCTTAAAATCAATCTCGTCAAGTCCGAGTGAACGACAACCCTTATTACTACCACATCATTGAAAATAACCATCAATTTTTGGCGCCGCCGACGCGGACTTGTGTATAGATTTGTTTTTAGGTTTTTTTTTTTTATTATTATTATTTTTGTTCTTTTTTACGCATTTTTGGTATTTCTGTCAGATTTGGAGTGGAGCGAAAGAAAAAGAGAAAGTGCTGAAAAGAAAAGCAAAGCCAGAATAGGAAAGAAAAGAGATATCCGAACGGAATGAAGAAGAAAATTTTGTATATAGTGTAATTTTTTTTTTTTTTTTTTTTAGAAACTGTAATTAGGTAATTATTTTTGTAATTTTTATTCTTATTTTTGGACTTTAAATTTTGGACTTTTGGACATTATTTTTTTAAAACCCTAAGGAAGGGTTATTTAAATATAAACTGCACAGGGAAGGACGACGATTACGATATCGTCTCGGCCCCTCGGGTTCGCATATGACATAGGAGTCGTGGCCCGAGTCGACTTCAACGGTTCATCCCCCGTCTGGAACGGGAGGTAAGAATTCTAAACACCCGCGAATCCCCAGTCGGGCGGGTTTCTTGGATGATTTCGTGTGAATATA
Source organism: Papaver armeniacum (assembly GCA_023531295.1). Lineage (NCBI taxonomy): Eukaryota > Viridiplantae > Streptophyta > Magnoliopsida > Ranunculales > Papaveraceae > Papaver > Papaver armeniacum. Next base: position 14,759 of record JAJJWW010008284.1, on the reverse strand, counting down.
TGTCGAGGAACTGAATCCGTCTGCTTTAATTTCCTAGTAAAGGGCAAGGACTGGCCATACAAGATAAGAGTTCGGATGTCATCACCTTTCTCTTCTTGCCCGCCTTAGGAAAACGAAACCAAACACGAACTTAAGCCTAAAATTTTGACTAGAACGAGACCGATAGGGTAACGAGCTTAATAGGAAAGTCATTCGAAAAATATTGGTTACTCTTTAAGCATACTTGAAGTTCATGATGGTTTTACGTAAGTTGAATGCGTGATCTGCGCCGCCTTGTAATGCAGTGAGGCCTTGGGTATCAAAGCTCCACGCATCTTCCCTCACCTCTATTCAACTTACTTAAACTCGGATTGATTCCAGAGGGGTTTACTCAGATTGTAACGAATTCCCTTTCGTAGGATTAGAAGCTGGTCTAGAAACAATCTAAGTGGAGCCATCATGCTTTTTGTTTGCTAGAAATCGGTAGGTTTGTTTTGGTCGAGTCATCCTTGTTTGTGTTTGTGTAGAATTCCCTTGCAGTTAGGATGTCAAACGGGTATTATAACAACCAATACAATGATTATCCAATTGAACAATATGGATATTACTCTTTTTATGACCATAGTGTGAATAGTGGTTGGGAACGCCAATCTTTTGAAGGTTATGGGTCATACCATGGTGAGCCCAATTACTATCCACATGAGCATCGGTCATTCGAGCAAGAAGATTATAGTACTAGTCCTTCGTCTCTAGAGGATACAATCAAACTTTTGAAAAGTAGTCCTTTTTATGATCCTTCTGTTCCTACTCCTTCTTTAGAAGAGTCCCTCAGGGATTTAGCTAAAACGACATATAAGTTAGGCCGAGGTGAATAACGTAGTTATGGGCTAAAGGATCGCAACAATGACTGAATCTTCTTTAGAAGACATCCTCAATAGATTAACTCAAAACTTAGATCCAACACTAAGGGAACTTTCTTTGGAAGAGAGCCTTGAGAGGATAGGCTGAGTCGACACGTAGACTTGAGTTAGAGACGAACGAAAGTATTGCTCGAAATAACTGGAATTGCCAATATAGTGTATCCAATAATACCCTTGAGAATGAAGACAGTTATTCGCATAATCAAGATGACGAGGTTATAATTGGTAACACTACTTGTTTAGATGAGGTTCGATCATTTTCATGTTATTATAGTGATGATCATGATGCGGAAAGTGTTGATGAAGAATCTAAAGTTTTTAGGCATAGTGATCAGGAATTTGTTTCTCCAATTGAGCTTTATAATGATAGTAATATTTCTGGTTTAAATCCAAATAATTTTAATAATTATTCACCTATTCAAAAGGATGAGGATTTGACTAGAAGTGTCTCCGTTTTAGACGATGTAGAATTTCCTAGTTACTAAGCCGATAATGGTTTAGGGGAACGGGTTTATCCTGAGAATACTGTTTTAGAGTCCAAGGATTTAGAAACAATAGTCTTAGACGAAGAAGATGAACTCCTAGATATTTTAAATATGAGTGAGGATGCATCACCTGAGTATAACTTAGAAGAAGCAATTGACCATTTTCAGGATTCCGATGATCTAGAAATTATGGAAATTGTAGCTAGTCTATCTAGAGACACACAAAACTCTAAGTTTGGGGGTGATTATCATTCTCCTTGTGCCTTACCTTTAGCTCTTACAGAGATCCCTCACTTGGGACTTGACATATGTGCCTCAACCATTTTACAAGATTATCTTCATACACGTTTTCCTGAACCCAATAATGTCTAGAAGGAAGTTCAGTTGTTAGAAACCCATCCTCTGGTTGATGTGGTTAACCCAGGCTACGATACCTCGATTGACTTTGTTTTCCCACCAAAAACTTTTTCTCCGATTGTGGGAACTTATGAAATTCAAATGTGTCAAATATTAAGTTTTAAGACTAAACCTAATTACTTTAGGAGATTAGGGTCGACACATTTATTTAAGGAAGACCATCACTCTCTTTGTGGTCAGCTGTGTGAATCAAATCTGATTGACTTAGAGGATCCCCAATTATTCAGGTTATTTTTATGTGCGTCTAAGTTCCTACTTGAGTATTTCCGGACTCTACAACCTGATCTTAAGAATCCTTCTTTTGAGGAAGTCCAGCCCATGAAAACATTTTATTTAGACCCGTTTATAGAGCACAACCCGAGCCACAACTAGATATAGTTGTCTTAAACAAAAAGTTAAATAAGGGTATGTTCGATATCTTCATGGTCTTTGCAATTTTCTCTTCTTTTGGGTAATACTTTTTGATCCGGATGACCCACAGATTATTCCGATTCCTGTTATATGATTCTGCGAGGTGAATAGTTCTTTCTTAGTCTGGCTGAAGAATTTAAACTTAGCACTTCTTGGGAGGTAACCCATGCTCATGCAACACGATAATATCTTTCCTTACTCTTTTCTTCAAGTGGTAAAAGTTTCTCATTGTTCATGCTTTTAATTTCATCTTTAGAACATTGAGGACAATGTTAGATTTAAGTTTGGGGGTATGGGAGAAACTTTTTAGTTGCAGTAAATGGACTCCAGAGCCTATAAATTTATGCCTATTAAGGATAGCACTAACTAATCTAAGTGGATGGGAACATCTTGGTTGTAGTAGTTGAGGAACCAATCTGATTAGATGGAAACATCTAGAAGAGTCTATTCATAAAAGCACAGAGCTCAGGTGTTAGAAAAGAAAACATGGTAGTTTCGCCATATCCTCGTGATGGAAACATCGAAAGAATCCTGATCACTTCTTTTTCTTTTTACCATTGCTAGGGTGAAATAGAATGACTGAGATACCAAAAAAAAAAAAAAAAAAAAATTGAGACCAAACCATTAGACCAACCGGAATAAATTCAATAAAGTCGACCACTGGTACCCTTGTATTTCCTAGCTGAGTTGACCTAGAGTTAGGTTTATCGACCACTGGTTCCCTTGTATATGCCAGTTGTGTTGATATTAGTCAGACCGGTATCTCAGTCCATTAGGGTAGGTTCACCTTAGTCAACATCTATGTTTTTCTCTACATCCATCTTCTTAATCTTTCCATGTGATTGGTTGACTCCGGTTTATGATGTCCGGAAACTATCTGAGTAGAGCTCTGTCACTTTATATGAATTTTAGTATGCTTGAGTGCAAACTCGTGTACAACAATTGGAATTTCGCATCAGGGTACTTCCTCCTATAGTCAATAAGTATGCCAACCAAGGAGATTCTTTAGTTCTTTCCAAGGTTCTGCGTAGATAGCTAGGATCAGGAATATAAAGGTTTTATGGGTACACCTCTTGTAAACCATCCGGAGACAACACTCCGCCGCTAGGGCCACCTAGCGGTTTAACAGCCTGCTGCACGTGCTAAGTGTAGTCTTTTTATTTTCTAGAATAAATTTGCTCGAGGACTAGCAAATAATAAGTTTGGGGGTATTTGATAGACACATTTTTGTGTCTAATTTGATTTCAATACTATATATTGTTGGCACTCGATTTTGTACTTATTATGATGTTTTGTGTGTTTGTAGGTATTTTTGGGAAATAAACATTTTTGGAAAAATCGGCTCGAAAAACTACTCGGAGAACCCCCCGGAGGACATTTACTATTCGGACTCCCACCATGGATAAGGGGCACCCATTTGATAAGGGGTGACCACTTTCTAATCGCACCCCTGGTCCGGATAAGGGGAGGTCATCCCCTACATTTTGAATTTTGGAAGTTGGCGGGAAATGTTTTATGCAGCGAACAAGATTTAGGGTTTGAATTCTACTTCGGTTCTACATAGATTCAATCACCAGATCTAGTATAGATGGACTCTAACTGACTAAACAGGCCCGGTATGTCTGTTAAATTCGCAAAAACTGGGCTGGAAAATCAATTCTCGACAAAACAGAGAATACTTTTCTCGGTTTGTTGAGACATTCAGCAGAACCGGGAGAGATTTAACCGGAGTTATGCATGGATTTGGATTTTTATTATCCTGGTTTATCGAAACAGGACTAGTAGATGCATTAGATTCGAAGAAAAAGAAGATTTCCACGTAAAACAGAGAAGAAATATTCTCGGGATTTTCCGAGCCGCTTGTTGTATCTGCATGTGCCTGAGTATGTTATAATCGATCTGCTACGTGTTTGGATGAAGAATAAATGATATTGGAGTGTGCCAACTATATCCAGACGCGTGAGAATAGAGAGAAGAAAAATATAAGGGAATAATATCTCGGAAAATTGCAGAGAGTGATTGCGGAAGATTTTTGGAGTTATTGCTGATATTTGGAGGATCTGTTGGGTATATATAGAGGTCTGGGACATTGTCGAAGGGGGATGGAGAGTTAGGGGAACGAAATAGGGTTAGAAATCAGAGTTGCAGAGCTTGTCTCTGCTGCTGCCATTAAAGGGGAGAACGAAGAACATTAGACTGTAGGTGACAGTCGTATTGCTACTCTGATGACAACGACTCTTAACGAGGGTCGTAGTTAAGGAGGCAATCGTTTTGAATAGTGCCAGCGACACATCATATATATCGTTCTCTGTAGATTTGGTTTGTAAAAAATATAATTGTTACAAACCCGGTTTTCAATATTCATTCCATTTTCACCTCTTGTAAACACTTTTTGAGCAATGAAAAAATTATTCTCGAGTGTGTTTCCAATATGCGGAGCTAGAACCCATCAATTGGGACAACGGAGGAAGCTACTTTTCATGATTGTGGTAAATGAATTAATTCTTTATATGACTTTTTGCATAGATTTAATTGTTTTATGATTTCTATTAATTATCTCATTATTTTGTCTGATGTCGCATGCTTAGTTTAAATTACTTTTGATGCGTCATGCTTACGACTTACATATAATGTTTTATGAAATCTATTTTTGGCAAGGAATTAGAGTCACAACTTCTTTTGTTTGAGCTATATTGTCTCGAGTTAATGACTGAACCACAAGAATATGAAAAGTAGTGAAATCCTGCGTCCTAGTGACTCTTCATCCTGTGACAATATTTGTATATATTGTCTTTTATTTTCTTTTATTAATTCTAAAAATCAATCTCGTCAAGTCCGAGTGAACGACAACCCTTATTACTACAACATCATTGAAAATAACCATCACATGGACCAGTGGGAAAATGTAAGAATATTTCTATACATATAGAAATATCCTGTGGGCCCATGTAATAACTTTGGTTAATTAACAATATTGCTAAATATTTCGGTTACCATTCTAGGGGATTAATTCCTATTAACTCTTCCTTGATGGATGGTCGAGATTGATTGCTAAATCCAAACCCTAGGAACCTTGGTCCTCCTTCTACCTATAAAAGGAACTCAATAGCCATTAGTATTGGTTCGAGAATTTTATTATTCATTACACAAAAGGTCAAGAAGGAGAAACCAATATATTCCACTATATTCTTTTCTACGGGTGTACTTGTAGCCTTAGAGGATTTCTTGGATTCAATCAATGGCTTCATTAGGTATTCTTCTTTAACACAACTATGCGTATTGTGATTATCACGTTGTTCGAAGATCCGACCGTTATGTATATATAAAATAAATTCTTATACTTTCAAGAGGTTGGATCATAAGAATCATATCAATCTAGTCTACTTTTGATATGATTGTCATGATCTCTTTACAAAGGTTTAAATCACGGCTTAAACATGTAAAATGTACCAATTTTTTTCCGTTCCTAGAGTTTTGGACTCGGGAATGGTCCAGAGTCTCCAGACTTTCGACCATGATTTACAGAATTTGTTATACAGAGTTTGTTCTTGGAGAGAGCTACAGTACATCGAACCAGGCCGTAAGTTGAACCAATGTAATATCTTTTAATTATTATTTTTTTTGTTTTATGGATTTCGTAACCTATGGAATGAAGAGTAAATTTATCAACTTTGCCAACCATATCTGCCCCCAAAAATGAACATAAATTGCAAAAAACAAGAGACAAATTTATGTCTATGATTAAATTAGTCAACGACCAAATGTGCTTTTTCTGATCATCTGAAGATCTTTTCTTAAAATCCAAAGTTTCATTGTCGTATATTTATCATCTCACGAGCTAAAACAGCTGCACCAGCTTTCAAAGATCTGCTTCTTGTTTAGATTTTAATTTTGGCACATGCATGTGAGTCATGTGACTCCTAACCTCCTTGTTCTTCTACTTTTCCTAAATGGTAACAAGGACAGGAACTGTAGGTACACAAAATACGCTCGCCACGTGGTCACATGGGAAGACACGAAATAGGTCTAAGAGAATCTCACTCAAAGATCCCCGTCAATGGCTTGTCAAATCAAATGTCAGAATTATCTCGCTACTGAAAAACACGAAGAGGAGGCATCCTAAAAACGAAGTAACTCGCATAAGGAGTCTAAAACATGAAGGATCAATTAGAGTACCCGGCAAGATACCAATCACGAAGTAAAGATAGGCGAAATAAGGTTACTTGGCTGGAAAGATAACTCGCGAAGTCAGTAGATTATGGAACAAGAAAAGAGACAGCTATCCCGACAAAAACCCAAAGTTGTCAGCGAAAGAAAGGGGAAAACTTTATGGAAAATGATCTGGGCGAAGTATAAAGCATCACCGCGAGAACCTGACGAAGTAAAATGAGCTGTACCCCATTAGGGTTGATTGGTATATAAATAGGAGCCCTTCGGCAATGTATGGGGGGCGGATTCTTGGGAGATGGGAGAGCTTTGCTTAGAAGATGAGATTAGGGTTTCCTTGTATTCAAGAACTTGTATTTTTACTACTTGGGGTGGTTAATCAATAAACAATTTCTTGTCCAAACTCTTATAATGTCTTAGATCAGTTTCGTTTCTTACTTGGGTGTACTATTGGATCTTCAGTAGTTACATTTTGGCGCCCAGAAACAGGGACTTAGATTGAGGATTTATCCTCATCTAAGAGCTTGAGAAAAGTGGAAGTCGTCTTAAAAGTTGCAAAGTAAGAGATCTTGGCCAATCATTCTTTGGAGGTTAGGGTTTTGTAGATTTTGAGCGGTTTACCTATAACTAAAACCAGAGAATTAGGAGAAAAGTGATCCCTGAGCGTTGCATCGAGAGGTTGGTTAAAGTTCAGAGGCAGAAGCTAGTTTGGAAACATCGAACCAAGGATTAATCAATGGCCAGGACACCAGATCGGGCGGCACACTTGATAGCAACGAGAAGAATCAAGTGTTTGGAGGGGAAACGAGGGAGAAGAATGGAAAAGGGATGAACATCGGCTGCAGGAGAGAGGCAAGGCATGAATCGACGGCGTAATGAAGGGGCCAGTGAAGATGACTCCAGGGAGGGTTCTGTACACACTTCTGATACGGACACCATTGCAAGAGAAGAACTGACCCGTGAAGAGATGGAGGAGAATATCAGTGAAGAAGATATGGTGATGGAACAGCTAAGGGAGACACTTCGCCTTGAAAGGTAACGAGACATGGATATAGCAGAGCAACATGATCGACTGATGAGGCAAAACGCTAGGTTGGAGCTATAAAATCGCCAAATTAACGAGGAAGCAGCGGCTGACGCCATGTACGCGGAAGGAAACATGATATCGTCAGGGGAAGAAGATCCACGACAGAGGAGGTATGCACGCGAGGACGACGGAGGAGATCGACTAAGAAGACGGCAAAGGGAAAGCAGTGAAGAAAGAGATCTGAGGAGAGCGTTGGAGGCAACAAGGTGGGAAGATGAAAGACGAATATATGAAGAAGAAAGGAAAAACGAAGACGAAAGGAGGCAACAAGAGGAGAGGCAACGCGATGTAAACCGGACACACGAGGAAGCAATCAGGCATGGAGAAGGAAGGCTTGGTGTGATGCGAGGCTATCATCACTAAGAAAATGGAAGAAACCTGAACCAAGAAGTCTTAAACGAACTGCGAGATATGAGGACGTTGATAAACAATTCTCGAACAGGAGGCAGGGTGCAGCTGGCGGAGGCAATAGAGGAGGCTGACAAATCTCCATTCACCTACGAGATAATGTATGCGAACATCCCTGAGAAATGTGTATTACCAACGCTCACAAGCATATTCAGCGGGTCAGAAAGTGTTGTGCATCACTTAAAGCAGTACACTCTTTCGTTGGTGCAATGAGGGTGATGGTTATTTTCAATGATGTTGTAGTAATAGGACATTGCAATTCCAAAGTGATACTAATTACAATCATGCAATTTCACACGTTCAATTTGATTCTCAACTATTCCAAAAGTAGATTTTTTAGAAACAACAAATGTTAATCCAAAGCATGGGATATCAAAACCCTAGGCTAAGCATATTCCATCAATAGAAAATACAATTGTTTAACAAAAATCATAAAATCTATTTTCAATCTAGGCAAATAATCATAATTAAAAATTGCACAAATTAAATAATTAAGAATTACCACTTTTTCATTGGAAAGATAGCTTCCTCCATCACCCCAAGGATTGGGTTTAGCCCATCATTGTGTAAACTTTCTCAAAGTATTGATTCATGCTCAAAAATTATTTACAAAGATGAAATGGAGAGAAAATGATTAAAACCGGGTGTTTGCAACGTTTATAAATGTTGCAAAACACTGTTACAAAGAACGATAACAAATATGCGTCACAAGCTCTGCAGTAGTACGACCCACGTGGTTACGCTGTTGACACTCTGTTGAAGAACGACGGTCTTTGGCTGTCTGTTCTTCGTGTTCTTGGTGCAGCAGCAGCAGAAAACAATTCTGCAACTCGATCAATCCTCACTCTGTTGTGCTCCAAACTCTCCCAAAACTCTCTGTATCTCTTCTCTATTACTCCAAACTCTTATTTATACTCAACAGGTCAAAGAATAACACCTCATTACTTCAAAATCTTCTCCATTACTCGGCATTAACTCGGGATATTTTTCTTTCCATTTTTTGTCTCCTGCACGAATAAAACTTGATTCATTACGTGATAGTATCCTTGTTTAACTCCTTCACGTATCTGTAGCAACCAAACGCGTGCAATACACGTCCAAACTCGTTGTTATCCCGTGATCATCTACACTACAAATGTTCTCCCCTGTCTTGCTCCGAACGGATTATCCAGCCATATTTAACTGATTCCAAAGCCCATACCATCCCTGTTTAGTTGTATTGAGCCGACCCAACAAAAATCAGCACTTGAATCTCATGAAATCACGTCCAAAAGGTGATCCCTAATTCTTCCAGTGAGAGTTTGTTTTTTTCCCTCCAATTCTAAAATTTGAATGGTGAATATGGGTGCGATGGATAAATGGGCTATATATAGCCGTGGGTTCCCCTTAGCAAAAGTGAGGGTTCGTATAGCAATTGTCCTCCGGGGGTCCAAACAGCACTTTTCGAGCAACTTTTTCCGCATAAGTGTAATTCTCCAATAACACCTAAACAAACATAAAAACACCAAAATTAGTACAAAAATCGAGACTAATAATAGAGACACTGAGGACAAATCAGACACAAAAATGTGTCTATCAAATACCCCCAAACTTATTATTTGCTAGTCCCGAGCAAATCTAATCTAGAAAATAAAAAGACTACACTTAGCACGTGCAGCAAGCCGTTAAACCGCTAGGTGGCCCTAGTGGCGAGTGTTATCTCCTGAGGGTTTGCAGGTGTACCCACAAAACCATTACTCTGGACCCTAGCTATCTACGCAAACCTTGGAAGGCACTAAAGAATCTCCTTGGTTGGCATACTTATTGACTACAGGAGGAAGTACCCCGATGCGAAATTCCAATTGATATACACGAGTTTGCACTCAAGCATACTAAAATTCATATAAAGTGACAGAGCTCTACTCAGATAGTTTCTGTACATCATAAACCGGAGTCAACCAATCACATGGATAGATTAAGAAGATGGATGTAGAGAAAAACGTGGATGATGTTGACTAAGGTGAACCTATCCTAATGGACTGAGATACTGGTCTGGACTAATATCAACACACTGGCATATACAAGGGAACCAGTGGTAGATAATCCTAACTCTAGGTCAACTCAATTTGGCATATACAAGGGTACCAAAGTGAGTCGACTTTATTGTATTTATTCCGGTTGGTCTGGTAGTCTGGTCTCAATTTTTTTTTTTTTTTTTTTTTTTTTTGTCTCAGCCATTCTATTTCACCCTAGCAATGGTAAAAAAAAAAAAAAGTGATCAGGATTTTTTCGATGTTTCCATCACGAGGATATGGCGAAACTACCATGTTTTTTTTAATTCTAACACCTGAGCTCTGTGCCTTTATGAATAGACTCTTTAGATGTTTCCATCTGATCAGATTGGTTCCTCAACTCCTATAACCAAGATGCTTCCATCCACTTAGATTGGTTAGTGCCATCCTTAATAAACATAAATTTCTAGGCTCTGGAGTTTTATTTATTGCAACTAAAAAGTTTCTCCCATACCCCCAAACTTAAATCTAACATTGTCCTCAATGTTCTAAAGATGAAATTAAAAACATGAACAAGGAGAAACTGTTACCATTTTAAGCAAAAGAGATAAAGAAATATATTACCGTGTTGCATGAGCAAGGGATACCTCCCAAGGAGTCCTAAGTTTAAAGTCTTCAGCCAAACATCAAATACCTCAAAAAGGATCTTCACCTTTCAAAGTCATACACCAATAGTAGAAATAGTTGTGGGTCCATAAGACCAAATAGAGCTAACACCAATATCAGACAACTGCACTGGTTCAGAAAAATGAATAGAAGGAGCACATTCTCATCTAAGGTATCTGTCAAGACAACTGGGTTTATCTGGGCGCGTTATTGAACTTCATATGTGTCTCGATAAATAGGTTCATCCGAAAAATGGGTCTCTAATACCTAGGTTACCTCCTAGACAGTATCAGGAGGATCGGGTCGCTGAGTCTGAATAGACTCGAGTAATATCTCAGACGCACATGGCTCGAGTCCCAAGTTAGGGACTCTAATTAGGGATACATGACAATCACAAGAACCATCACTACCCCCAAACTTAGGGTTTTCATTACTCACAGACAAACCTCTAATTATTGCTTGAATTTCCGTATCTTCAGAGTCCTTAAAATACTCAAGAGATTCTTCTAGTTCTCTATCCCCAAACTTAGGGTCATCATTATCCTCAGAAAGACCTAACACTATTGCCTGGATTTCTGGGTCCGTAGAGTCTTTAAAATACTCAAGGGTTTCTTCTAAAGATTGATCACACACCTGGTCTAAGAGAATGGTTTCCTCAAATTCATCTAAGAATCTCCCAATAAAGTGTCATGCCAATTATCCTGAACTAAATCCACGAACTAAAGTGCTAATCATATTCACTTCTTCTAAATCATCATTCTCGAGAAGGTTGTCTAGTAACATTAAAGTCATTTAGTTCAGTGGTCATATTACCAAAGGATATGTTCATAAGCCCGGTCCTACTGATTGATGATGACAAAGATTAGTCAGGCTAAAAATGGGCGACCTAGAATCACCGGGATTTGAGCACTTGGATCCTGAATGGGTTGGGTGTCTAGAACAACAAAATCCACTGGATAAATAAACATTACAACCTCAATCAGAACATCCTCTATGACACCACGAGGGACTTTGACAGACCTATCGCCTAATCAAGTGTCATTTTGGTTGATTTCAACTTACCAAGTCCTAGTCAAGGTATACACATGGTATGGGAGTAAGTTAACACTAGCTCCTAAGTCAAGTAAAGCTTTATCGACCATATGATTACCAATCACACAAGATATGGTGGGGAATCCAGGGTCCTTATACTTAGGGGGTGTTTGGTTCAGAAGAATGGAACTTACTTGACCAGCTAAAAAGGTTTTCTTTTGGACATTAAGCTTACGCTTTCGTGTACAAAGATCTTTAAGGATCTTGGCATAAGCAGGCATTTGCCTAATTGCTTCTAATAACGGAATGTTGATGTTCACCTGCTTAAATGTTTCCATTATCTCGTTGAAAGTCGACTCTTTCTTTGTTGGGGCTAGCAATTACGGATATGGGGCTCTAGGCACAAAGGTAGTCCTATCAGGAATTTCTTAGGACTCCTTAGGGATTGTTTGATTTCTCGATTCACGGTTCCTCTTCGAAGTAGAAGGTGGAACTACAATATGTTCACTAGGAATGGCTACCTTATTGTCTACTGTTTTACCGCTCCTAAGGGTTTTTATCGAGTTCACATGGTTTGATGATTCCTCACCAACTAAAGACATTTGATGGACCCCCCTAGGATTGGGTTTAGTTTGACTAGGAAACTTACCTTCTTCTCTCTCACTTAAATACTTAGCTATTTGGCTGACTTGAAGTTCTAATTTAGCAAGAGTCTGGGAATTATCCTTATGGTTCTGCCTGGTTTCTTGTTGAAATCTAAGGTGGTTAGCTGATAACATATCATGGTTCTTTACTAACATAGTAAGAGCTTTTTCTAAGGTAGAAATCTTTTTCTCAGAAGTGTTCTGGAACTGGGTTTGACCTGAAGGGTTCTGATTATAACCAAAACCTGGGGGAGGCTGAGAATTACTAGACTGACCTTGATTCTGGCCCTTAGACCAAGAAAAATTAGGGTGGTTTCTCCAACCAGGGTTGTAGGTCTCTGAGTATGGGTCAAACTTCAGACGGTTCTCAAACTTAGCATTGTTATAGACAGCATGAGCTTGCTCTTCACTAACCCAAAATGAGTTATCGGGCTCTATTCCACAACTAGAGACTTGAGAGGCTCTATTAGGTTCAACAAGGGACCTATTTTTAGACTGACCTATTTCCAAAGCTTCTAACCTTCTAGACAAAGCAGCAAACTTAGCATCTGACGCAAAACTCGTATCTACCATATTGGTGCTACTTCTATTAACCAAGAGTCTCTTAGGGGGTTCAACACAAGACTCCCACTGTTGGGATTTTTCAGCGACAACTCCTAAGAAGGTAAAAGCATCCTCAGCACTTTTACTAGTGAACTCACCAGCGCACATAGACTCGACCATGGCTTTGGTCGAATAGTCTAAACCATCATAAATAATCTCTATGAGTTTCATCTTTTCAAATCCATGGTGAGGACACTGGGATAGGAGATCATTGAATCTCTCTAAAATCCTATAATGAGACTCTCCCTCTTGTTGCACACTGGAACTAATTCTCTGTCTAACAGCTGCAGTTTTATGCTTAGGGTAGAATTTCATATAGAAAGCAAAGAATAAGTTCCCGCCATGTTTCAATGGATTCGAGATGGTAGGTTGTTTAGCCAGGTCTTGGCTTTATCTTTCAAGGAAAAGGGGAACATCTTAAGTTTCAAAACTTCATTAGTCAGGTCTTTTATTCTAACTGTCCCACAAATTTCCTCAAAGTGTCTAATATGAAAATAAGGGTTCTCATCATCTTTTCCTAAGAATATAGGAATCATCTGAAGAATACTAGGTTTTATCTCGAAAATAGCCGTATTAGCTGGCAATTTAATACACGAAGCTCGGTTGGTCCTAGTTGGGAACATGTAATCTTTCAAAGTGGCCATCGCTGGCACAACTGAAGTACTAGGGGTACTTTCCTCACGAAGAGACAGATTCTCAAAACTGAAGTTTCCAAAAAGGGCTCTCAAAAGAAGAGTCTTCGAGCTCCCCGCTTCCACAAGAAGAATTACTAGGTTTTTCACTAATCAATCGACCTAGATTGTCTCTTTTCCAAGCCCGCTCTCTAATAACCTCGGGCATACACCCGAAAAACAAAATAAAAGAAAAGAAAAATCCTAAAAAGGAAAGGAAGTTCTATGCAAACACAAACAAGGTCGACTCCACCACAAAAACCTAATGATTTCTAGCAAACAAAAAGCATGATGGCTCCACTTAGATTGTTTCTAGACCAGCTTCTAATCTTTCGAAAAGGAACTCGTTACAACTGAGAAAACCTCTCTCGGAATCAATCCGAGTTGAAGTAAGTTGAATAGAGGCGAGGGAAGGCTGCGTGGAGCTTTGATACCCAAGGCCTCACCGCATTACAAGGCGGCGCGATCCACGCATTCAACTCACGTAAACCATCATGAACTTCAAGTATGCTTAAAAGAGTAACCAATATTTTTCGAACGACTTTCCTATTAAGCTCGTTACCCTATAGGTCTCGTTCTATTCCAAATTTTAAAGCTTAGGTTCGCGTTAAGTATCGTTTTCCTAAGGCGTGCAAGAAGAGAACGGTGATGAAATCCGAACCCTTATCTTGTATGGCCAGGCCTTGCCCTTTACTAGGAAATTAAAGCATCCATATTCAGTTCCTCGACATATATGCAAACGAAGGAATACAGTAACCCGCTGACAGGGGATTCGCGAGTGTTTCGACAAACTTACCTCCCGTTCCAGAAGGGGGATGAACTGTTGTACTCGACTCGGGCCACGACTCAATGTCGTGTACGAACACAAGGGGACGAGGCGATATCGTAATCGCCGTCCTTCTCTGCACACAGTTTATATTTAAACTACCCTTGCGTAGGGTTTAAAAATAATGTCCCAAAGTTTAAAGTCCAAAGTCCAAAAATAAAGTGCAAAAGAAAAGGAAAGTCTAAAAAAATAAAAAAATAAAAAAAATCTCTCTTTTTTTTTCTCTCTTTTTTTATAAAATAAAAAAAAATCTTCTTCTTTCGCTCCTTTCACTTTTCGTTTTACTCCAAGTCTTTAAGTATTCACCAAAAGCTTTGGCAAAATTTTCTTTAGCTCCAAATTCCAAATTCTGTAAGGAAAAGACAAAAACCCAAAAACGTAAAGAAGAACAAAAACAAATAAAAACCTAAAAAAGAAAAAAAAATATAAAAACTCTAGCCTAAAGACAAGTC